>FIZU01062150.1:0-18603 GCA_900064475.1 Pseudococcus longispinus
AAATGACAATTTTGACAAAAAAAAACAATTGATGAAAAACGAAGATTTTGACCAAAAATTACGCTTTCTACCTTTATGTACGTGATTCGATCAGATACGCTAGGAATCGACGAATACAGATGTACGCAACCTTTTGAAATAAGAGAAGCGACCCCAACGACTGCGACGACCTTGTAATGTCAATTTCTACTTAGAAATCACAATTTTTACAAAAAATTACCATTTGGGCTAGAAAATGAAAAATGACAAAAAATGATGATTTTGACAAAAAAATAACAATGTTAATTAAAAACTGATACAGACTTTTTGAAACTTATAAGAATTTTGAATATACAACCGTAATATTTTCAATGATGAAATTTTTAAAAAAGCCTAAAATTAGGTACCAAAAAATGATTTTTACCTTGGAATGACAATTTTTGCTAAAATATCCACAAATTGGACCAAAAAAATGACAGTTGACGAAAAACAACGATTGTAACCAAAAATTACAATTTTTACTTCGAAATGTCAATTTTAACCCAAAAAATAAAAATAACAGTTTGGACCAAAAAAATGACAAAATTGACAAAAAATTATGATTTCGACCAAACATGACAATTCTGACCAAAAATTACAGTTTTTACAAAAAATGACAATTTTTACAAAAAAAAACGATTTTTACCTAGAAATGACAATTTTGAACAAAAGTTTATTTCCACTATTTGGATAAACATAAACAATCGATGAAAACGAATCGAAGATTTTGACCAAAAATGGCTGCACTTTCTACCTTGAAATTACAATTTTGACATAGATTGACAATTTTGACAAAAAATTACGGTTTGGACTAGAAAATGAAAAATGACAAAAAAAGATGATTTTGACCAAAAATGATTTTTGCTAAAATATTTTTATAATAAAAAAGAAATCGGGTCGTACGTAACAGCAGCTAGAGGGACAGACATTTTGTCAGACTTCATGAAACTTACATATAAAAATGTTGAATATCTAACGTTAATATTTTTCAGAAGGTGATTTTTAGACATTTTGTCAGACAAGGTCTGTCTGTACGGAATGCAGACATTTTTCCAAAAGTCAAACGTGATTTTCAGGCATTAAATTATTTTCCCGATGAATGAGCTGAGGAGGTTTTACATTTTATTGAATTTGAAAGTCATGAAATGTCATCTAATAAGTAGGTAAACTATATTTTTTGTTTCCTTGAAAAAAAAAATGAAAAATCACTAAGATTGCTAGGCAAGGAAAATTGTTTTGTAATTTTGAAAGTTTTCCACACTTTTAATTAGGGTTATCAATTTTCTTTTTTCCTACAAATTTTACAATAATTTTTGCTGAAATATTTTTATAATCAAAGAAAAGTCGATTTGTACGTTACAGCAGTTAGGAAAATGAGCCCCTCACTTATTTTTTGGCACCCAAATTCAAACATTTTTGAAATTTATTCAATAAAACAATACCCTCATCTTCTGATAGTAATATATACTCGAGTCTTGAGAATTGTTTTTGGAGGGAAATCAGCGCCAAGGTAGGAGCATTTGAGCCATTCAACTTTTACTCTTAATATTATTATTGTCATCTCCAGTCCAGACATATCAAAATACGTTTAAATTTCGTGTATTAAAGTTGGAAAACGATGATGAAATATTATAATTACAGTTGTCGTCGGAGTACCATAGAATGCGATTGTCATGTATTTATGGATATACTGTTAGAAATTCCGTTGAAAATGAAAACGAACATGTTTGTAAAAGAAAAGTATTATATTAAAAACGTATATCTTTCTGAAGTGGTAACTTTCACAATTAAAAACAGAGGCACAAAAAAAAAAATGAAGTGTGATAATAATTTAAAATATTTATCGCATCACTTTTCTCTCGTGTTTGCGAAGATTTCACGTTGTTTGAAATAATTTATACCTAATCGTAATATTTACATAGGAACTAAAACTATAAATAACTAATTTGTACATTGTAATCGCGCGTTTAAACTGCACTTCGTCGTATTTATACTCATTTCACCGAGGTTACAATGTGAAAAGACGGATTTTTAAGTACTTCAACCTTATCGATAATATCACTTTATTAATTATCCTGCTAGATATTCATTTCAATGGAAATATTATACAACCGTAAAAAAAACAACACATAAAATCAAAATATTGGCATTTTTTGATTACCTGGCAGCGAATATCACTTAAAAAAATAAATTATAGTATCGGTACGAAAAAAAAATCCTACATCGATGCGGCGATTCGAAAATAAATATTTTTCACAAATAAGTAAAATAACTACATTGATCCTGTTCGGATTAGGTTATGCTGGGAGATCTTTTTGTTACGTTTTTTTTGTTGTGTTCTGTCGTTTGACTATGCATCCGTTTCACCGAACTGAATTGGTTGCTTAGGGCAGTTATGTTGTTGATTTTTTCGCTGAATAGTGACGAATCCGAACCATTCTTGGGTGTTTCGGTTACGTCGACCATCTTGTAACAATTTAGCGCAATAAGGAATTACTAAGCGGAATTTTCATCGGTTTGCGGAAGCTTGGTCAGTATACCTGAAATTCTAGCAGACTCGACGAATTGGAATTTTCGGTGTAGGGTGTCGGAGTTGCGGTGGAGTACGGAGCCGAAGAATTGGAAACGTTGAGAATACGATCTTTTTCAAAATGCAGCGATTCTAAGAAATTATCAACCAGCGAAGGCTGATAACGGGCAGTATTATTCGGTGGTCCTTGCTTATGCACGTAGCTAATTGGCCAATGTGGAGCTTTTCTCTTGTGCTCTTGGTATGGTCGATAGGATTCGCTACAGGGACGCCATTGTTCCCTGGAAACGCTGCCTACGTAACACCTTGAAGCAAAAGATACATTATTTGAAAGAACTCGTCAAAGAGGGAAGTAAAATTAAGAATTGAATCTGACCAAGGGTAACTGTACCCTTCAGAGTATCCACAATGGTGATCAGGTCTACAGCAGTAATCCCAATCACCATCTTCTACAGGACATGACCAAATTCCTGCGTCAGCTCGATGGGTACATCTTGTGCCCCATTTACAAGGACGACCCGTTACCGTATACTTGCTCCAAACGTTACCTCCTGGTGTAGGCCAACTACCTCCAGATGGAGGGTAGCTGCCTCCTGATGGAGGATAGCTGCCTCCCGATGGAGGATAGCTGCCTCCCGATGGAGGATAACTGCCTCCTGAGGGAGGATAGCTGCCTCCCGATGGAGGCTTGTACGGAGGCATAAAGCAACGCGGGTTTGTGAAATCCCACGAAAACAACCAGTACGAGTCGTGTTGCGTGAAATCATGGCCTGGTCGTAAATCGCGTAACTCGATATCGCTCAGTTCGCAATGTCCAGACCTACGAAGGATTCAAACACCGTTGTGAATTTATATTCGAATTTGACGTAGAAAAAGTTACGCTGGATACTGACCAATAACTAATTGTGGCACATTTGAAGTGGGTACTATCCCTGGATCGACTGCATTCTGCTTTGCATTCCAGTTCGTTAACAACCAACACAGAATTACCCACAGCAGCAGCTGAAAGACGAGCTGGTGATCCATATGGGATGTAACATACTGAAATTCAAAATTACATTGTAAGTGATCAAGATTTACCCATTTTATAGAAATTTTCGTCAGTAGATAACTCACATTTATCCATTTTCCTGGAACTGGCCTGCGGATCATACCCGGTAACAGGCCAAATAGGAGGAGGCTTCTCTTTAGGCGGTGGTAAATAAGTAGGTGGTTTGAAAGTACCCTTATTCTTATGCCCAGGGTATCCATAATCAGGTGGTAAATACGGTTTACCAGTTGGCGTGAAGAATGAATGTCCCGGAACATCTAATCCAGGACGTGCTGTCGTAGGATTATCATAAGATGGTCTAAACGTTGTCGTCGTGATTGTAACGATCGTCGGTCGTACTGGGGGCATTAATGGCACCTCGGGCAACCAATCTTTCTTATTGGTCGGGATGAAATTGGACGATGGGTAACCGCTATAAGGCCAACGGTCAATTTCGCAACCGTGGCCGTAGCTTCCACGATGGTACACTTCGCAGTCTTTGTCTTCGATGAAGTGACGTCGTGGGTCCATCTCAGGTACTGGTATATCAGTTAGCAGACAGTTGTATTCGGTGCTGCCTCTAGATACACCGTATCTGAAAGGCAATACGAGGGCAGAGGTGAAAAAAGTGACGTTGAGGGTGATATTTGAAGTACTTTTTACCTGTAACTGAATGCTCGGCAAGTGAAGTGGCGAATGTGTAGGCAGATTAGTTCGCAGTCTACCAGCGAGTCTGTGTTTACTGCGAATCTCACCATTGAAGTGTCCAAGCGTAAACCAGTTCTTATTCTTTCGAAGCAGTCTAGAAATAGCAAAAGAAATTTGTTGAAATGAGATATAATAATAGGAAACGTTGAAGAAGGTAGTTTGAGGCATGCTGAGTTTTGTTGACCTTGACAAAACTCAGCAAAATTAATAATTTGTTTGAAAAGTAAATACTATTTTATTAGAAGAAATGGTGAAGTTCTTAAGTTATTTTGGTTAGATCTGGATCACTGTTTGAAATTGGCGAAGGGAAAAAATAAGAGGTTTGTCGATCAAAATTTCGGACAAAATTGGATAAATAAGTAGGTATGTCAGTTCATTGCCTTAGGAGTAGGCAAATAATTTTTTCCTTTAAATTTTGAACTTATGAAAAATTCAAGTGTTGAAAAAATTACAGTTTTAATGAGGTTTAAAAAAATGGTCATTTTCCTAAAGTTAATAAGGAATAATCTTTTGTTAAATGTCAGTTTTGACAAATCACAGAAGTTCTACAGCATTTTAGCACAGGATATAACTACTTTTACTGTGGGTGATTCCGCGAAAAAACTGGCAAAATTCCGTCAAGAAATTTTCCGACGATGACTTTCAGACATTTTGTCAGACAAATAATTTAGACTTTTTGAACTTGAAAAATTTCAGATATTACGCTGACTTTCAGATATTTTGTCAGATTTTGGGTTTGAGAAAATTTTTAGGTTTTTGCTGACTTTTTGTACTTGAAATTGAATTTCAAAAATTTTTCAAAAAAATTCCATCACGAGATTCACTTACGAAAATCCATTACGTTGACTTTTAGATATTTTGTCTGACTTTTTTGGACTTGAAAAATTTCAGGAAAATTTCAAATATCACAAATTGAAAAATTCATTCAGCAAAAGCACATTCTATGCTTTATACTTTCATAGATAGTATGGAAATGGCGAGAACTTCTGAATTTTTTTAAATTTTATCAGGAAATCAACCAAATTTTACCAAATTTGATTTGGTATGTAACTATATTAAAAATTTGCCATTTACAGTTTGCAGAAATTTGGAAAATATGGTCAAATTTAGGTATTTAATAATCAGTCTTTTGTTCACATGCATAAAATTTCAGAAATTTTGTAAAACTTGAATAATTTTTGTAATTGTTGAGAAATATTATCGATTTATTCAATCACTTTTTAAGAAAATTGTGGATTTGTCTAGAAATTCTGCAATTTTGTTTGAAAATATGAAGTGGCTAAGCTGCCCTCCATAATTCACTGATCAAGTCCTCATCCAATGAGTATTTTTTTTGTTTTGAAAATTATATTTTGGTTGCAGATGATTCTGTTTTATTTCTTGCCTACCCCGTGCCTTAATTCCTATAAAAGCAATGATAATTTTTCACCGTTTCAATTTTGAGATTTACTAAAATTCACAAAAGGTTTTCACAATTTTGTTAAAAATCGAATTTTTCGAAATTTAGTTCAAATAATTTTTCCAAAATTTTGTTCGAACGTAATTTTATTAAAACCGTTTTCAAATTTCCTTTGAATTAAAATTTTATAGCTATAGTAATTCTATTTGTAATGAAATTTTTCATTTTTTGAAAACCTAATTAAAAAGCAGTATTTGGAAAATGCTTTATTAAAAACGAAAACTAAAACAAACAAAAACCGAAGTCTTTTTTTTTCGTTTTTTATTTTTTTGTTATTTTGGTATTATAATCTGCGAAATTTTGATTTCACGACCAACAAGTGTTGTCGGGGCAGACTTGATCCAGAAAATGGACAGAAATTCGTTACAAGTATATTGAGTGATTTTAAGGGCTCTGAATTCAATTTTTTGAATTTTTAAATCCTTGAAATGAATTGAAAACGGAGAAAATGAGAAAAAACAAACAAAAACCAAAAATTACAAACAACAAAAAAACGTAAAAACCCGAATTTCTTTTTTAGAAAAAAACCAAAGAAAAAACGATAGGTATACCACAAAACGGGAATATTTTTTCATTTTCCAAACTCATTTTAAACCTGAACTCTTTGAATTTTTATGAACATAATTCAACAAATTTTTTGTTCAAAGCAGGTTGTTGAAAATAAATTTGCTACTAAAAAATTTCTTGAGAAAAAAATCCTCCAAAAAAAAAATTGTAAAGATGATTTTCTTTGTAAAAATTGTGTTATAAATTATTAAAAATTCATTATTGTTCAGAAATATTTGTTTTTTTTTCATTTCTAAAAATCACTTGGAAATGTAGGTATTTTTCAATAAAAAAATTGTCAATTTCCACTTTATAAAATTGTTACAAACTTTTTGATTTATTTTTTAAAGAATATTTTATTTTTTCAAATGTGAGGTACACTAAAAAATTGTCTTTTTTGCACCGAAATTAGTCATTATTTGGCTTTTTTGGGCCAAAATTAGTCATTAGTAGGTATTTTAGTAATTTTTTGTCATAAAAATTAGAATAAAATCATTTACGAGCACTGAAACTTCTTTAAAGTACCTGTAGATATTTCAAATTTTATTAATTTTCGTTCATAGATCTTGATATCGAAACGAAAACGATCCAAGATTTGCATCGTTCATATGTAAGTTGAGCAGGCGCGAGGTAGGCAAAATAAAATATGGAAATGATTTAATTGTATTTTTTTAAAGTAAATTCCATGAACAAAAAAAAATTATTTAAAGTAAGTTACGTTCAAAATTGCAAGTTGGAATTTTTGTACTTTCAGTTTTTTTTTTTTTTTTTAGATTTTTGTGGTTAGGACAGAATGGGAGAGGAAATTTATGACATTAAGTTATTTTGAGACTCGTCAACTATTGTGGATTCTGGATCGGTCGAGATACTAATATTTATACCTATTGCATGAATTCTTTTTTATTTTATAGTCTTTATGAAGTGGGAAGTATATTGGCTCTCTTTTCAAACCTTTTCTCAATCGGATATATGAATTGTTAGTATCATTTGGTGAATTTCCACTAAAACTCTGGATTAATTCATGTTTGTATTTTTGGAAAAAGTTCAGCTTTATTGGTTAATGTGTACGAGGCAACGAAATCGAGCAGAACAATTTTCATAAATTTCGTCCAATTTAATACGTTTTGGAGGAAAATAGTGATTTTTATTTAGTAATGAATCATTTACTCCGAAGTCCGAAGTACGAGTACTAATATGTATTCCGAAGTACCAAATTGATTTTTCCTCAATATTTCACAAAACCATTAAAACACCATTCATGACACCCTCTCATTTTCCTCCCAAAATTCACGTTATTTTCATAACTTGTCACTTGAAAACTGCTCTCGGTTGCCTTACCACTATCCCAAGTCCTGGTCGGCTGGCAATTCGGTCGACTGTATTCGTTTCGCACATACACATCGTAATCTCTATCCGGCACTAGATCGAAGTAAATATCCAACTGTCGATAGGATTTTTCGCCCAATTGGCAATTATCGGTAGACGCAACAGAGCTGTACCTAAGCATCGAGCAAACGATTAAAAAAATTCATTTCAATTCGCCCCGATGACCTCGTCAGCCGAGTGAACAAACCCGGTACACACAATTTTACCATAAATAGGTGCGAATAACTGTACCTATCAACTTCGCATTTAATTTATAGTCTGGGAGGAATTTGAAAACTACGATACCCAGAAATGAGGAAAAAAAATTCACCGTTATTGAAAAATTCCCATGTACGTTTGGAAAAAAATCTCCGTCTACGTCACTACCGCTTGATGCATTAATACAACGTTTAATAATTTGCATTTCGTAAGTACATAAGTATATTCGTATGTTTAAAATTTATCAGAGGTAAGGTGGGGTGGAAACACGACAATGAAATTTTAATTTTAATAGTTTACCGCGTATACTTAGATGTATTAGAAATTACGTAATTATTCGAACGTGAAAAATTTTTTTCCTTAAAATCCTTCGATGCGTGACATCGAAGTACCCACGTTGTATAATTATCGTTTTTGTAGAATGAAATCATTAAGTTTGTTATTTTTTTCCTGATTTTTTTGCTTCTCTTTCCTATCTAAAACGCGAATGCAATTTCGTCACCTCTTCAGTCTACATACTTGATAACAAATTGTCGACTTACCTGTAGCTTATTAAATTGCACATGAATTTTTTCTCGTTGGCGCATACGAATTCGCAGTCGTACAACGTCGCAGCGTTCAAAGTCATTACTATGGCTTGCCTATGGAGTCGAAAACCAGTTCTAGCTCGTACAAAACATTCTAAAGATACGTGGAGGAAAATTCGTTTAAGTACCACAAGCACCGTAAAATAAACACCTTTAAACCTATGTTCCCTACACGAGTCTCCGAGAGATGTGCTTTTGTTGTTAAGGTCTAGATGACGAAAAATTTTCGAGAGCTAGTCGATTATATTAATATGGTTAATTATACGTAATAATGTACACGTCGAAGTATATAGAATTTAATATAAAAAAAAGAAAACTGTTACGATTTGCCAAAGGTATCAATCATCTCTTATGAATAATAAAATTGGTGCAAACGCTGGTTGAAAAACAAATCCGTGTGTGTGCTACCTTCACCACAGTTCCAAAAGATGACCCAACCACCAAATCTACTGTTGGAAATTACCGTGACCGGTGCTCCATCTAGGTTTATACGTATCCGGTGGCGGAGGCAAAGGGTCAACTCGAGGTTGCACCCTTACTCCGTAAACGCCATCGGGCAACCAAGGATCTCTCGGTTTATACCACCATCCGTCAGCTCCTGCATTCGGTCTCCTGTCGTAGCCGCCTTGACCGCCGTATCCTCCACCTCCATATCCTCCTCCTCCTCCGTAACCTCCACCACCACCGTAATCCCACGTTTTGTAGGTTAAATGTCCGCAAGTAGCCGGAGCGTTTCTGTCTCTCGAGTAAAAATCGTAATCACGATCCGAGATAAAGTCCAGAGTGAGGTCGAGGTTCATACCGGGCATCGCGGTTAATTGGCAACTGCTGCCTATTTCGGGGCTGGTTGCGAATCTGAGTGAAAATTACGACATGATCGGAGTATTTATTTACGTAGAATTAACCAGCAGTATGGTCGATTAGCACGCGGCGTTGGCTAAACGACGATGACGTAAGTGTACCAGATTTACTCGTGTATGCACAAACGAGATGCTGTGTCGATTGTTTCGACTCGACCCGACGTACCTGTAATTGAAGCCTTCGCAAATGAATTCTCGCTCTATTGTGCATGCCAGCTGACATTTGGCCAACGAATCGCATGGAAATGTTCGTCTTATGTAGCGATCGATCAGACGTCTGCCGGTTACCAGTCGTTTGAAGCACACTGTGAAACATCAAGCAGGGTTTTGTAACGAAGCGATGGGTTTCTGAAGTACTGAACACAGTGGGCCACAGAGTAATTTTAGCGTGTCGAAAATAGAAAAATTGACATCGAAAAAAAATAGGTTTATCCTGATAGATTGATTCTGTACTATCCAGAGACGTAGTATTCATTGCTAGATGGCGACTATACAAACAATAGATGCGTCGTCACTAATACGCTCAACATCGGTTTTGTATGAGATAATTTTTGCAAACACAAGGGGTCTTTGTGTGTTGTAAGTTAAGTGGAGGTCTTAACGCCCACCCCAAAATTAGCTCAACAATATAAACTACTTTTCCGGGGGGGGGTCAAATTATGTATGATAGTCAATTTTTATGTTGATATCTCCCAAACTTTTGATTTATCATTTTATTTCAAAGCTGAAATATTTGAACGCGGTAAAGGGAAGTATAAATGTTTGTATACTACCAAAAAGAGCTTTTTTCCTACTTTCTAATGATATTTGGGGTTTTAGGATTCAGTTGTTTTGATGACTGATAGTTCACCTTATGTTCACTAAAGTTGTGTTCAATGAAATGCAGGCAATAACGTCCACCTCAAAAATATTGAACTTACACGTTGTAAATCTTGAAATGAACATTAAAAATTGTTATACTAGTACAAAATTGAAAATTTTTGAGCATAATTTGCATAATTTTGTTCGGTTTTGATTATTTTTTTCATTTTATTAAAAATCACCTATAAATACTGAGTATTTTTTCAAAAAAAAGTGCAACTTTCCAACGTTTTCCCAAAAACTTGAAAAAAGTGATAATTTTTATGGTTCATTCGGGTCTAAACTTATCGATATCGAATATTTTAAACAGTAAAATCGATTACCTACATTCGATAAAAATCGATTATCGTTTGTTTTTAGGGATGGGCGTAATCACCGATCACGTGTGAGCGTTATTAGCAGCAGGTGTTGATAATAACGCCCGCAATGAGGCCTTTATTATTTAATTTCTCCAAGTGTTGGTGAGAGGTTTTTTAAAAAAGTATGCTGTTCTGAATAAACTAGACTATCACCTTTTTCTCCCCTCATCCAAGTTTTCCATAAATTTTCAATTTGATGTATTCAAAATTGCAATTTAATTAAGATGGGTGTTATCATCTTCACTTGCCTTATTAGAAGCTCATTGCCAACTTTTGAGCTCTTTGTGAGTTCTAGCCCCAGTAAGCCGAAAGGGGGTGCAAATCTAAAATTTTTTACAAAAATTAATATACGTATCAATTGTTATAGATTTTGACACGTGGAGTTCAGTTTTAAGGTTTTTTTTGAATTCTATCCTCATCAACCCCGAAACACGGGCAGAGGGAGGTGAAAATTCAATTTTTTCCAAAAATGAATCATCAGTGGATTTTGAATTATTTACTGAGTCCGATTTCTTAGCTAATTTACTTTTTTTTTTTTTTTCATAAAAACTTGAACTCCTACTCCCTCCCCCACACTAGGTTTGATGAGGGTTGAGTTGAAAAAATAACATCAAAATCGAATTCAACATGTAAAAATCATGTAAATTGATACATATACTGATTCGTATATTAATTTTCGAAAAAATTTGAATTTTCACCCGCTTTCGAGGCATTCCTCCTCTCATTTAGGGGTTGATAAGGGTGACATTTGGAAAATGACCCTAAATTCGAACTTGGCTCGTCGAAATAACTATTCATACACTTTTTGATTTTTGATGAAAATTAAATTTTCATCCCCTATCACACCCATTTAAGGGTTGATGAGGGTTAAATTAGAAAAATGTCTTGAAATCAAACTCGACACGTCAAAATACAAAAAATTGACTTGTGTATCTATTGATTTTTGACGAAAATTGAATTTTCACCCCCTCTGATTTAGGGGCTGATGAGGGTTAAATTTAAAAAATTACCCTGAAATTGAACTCAGCATGTGGAAATCTATAACAATTGATATTGGGGTGGAGGGGGAAAAAAACATTACTCGGATTTTGACCAAATCCAAGGGGGTGGTTTATTTTTAATTGGAGATGCAATATAGAAAATTTTAGACCCCTAGCTCAAACGTGGAGAGAGCTGTAGGTGCTCAAAGTGGGGATCACTCGTGAAAAAACGTGATTTTCTGCATTTTTTTGGATAGTGCCACCTGCTTGGTGCCTCGGTCACCTCACTGAAAAAGTGCAATTTGAGTTTCTACACCTACTCAGGTCATTGACCTCGAAATTGGATACCACTTATTGCTCTCTACAAGGAATTGAAAAGTTGCAGATCGCTTAAAAATGATTTTTGAGCTACATAAAAATGAAATAACCTTTGATTGGTACCAAAACTAGAACTAAAGGGCTCTTATTGACGCAGAAAAATTATTTCGATTAAATTTTTCACTGCAGTCTTGCCAACTTTCGATTTTTGTAAAAATAGATTTTTACCATGAAAAATTGAGAAAATGTTGATAAAAATGAGAAGTTGGCAGGATTGCAATGAAAAATTTTTCAATTTTTTAACCGAAATAATTTGTCTGCATTAATAGGAGCCCTTTATAGGTCTAGTTTTGGTACTAATGAGAGGTTATTTAATTTTTTTGGAAACTCAAAAATCTTTATTTTTCAGTGATCTGCAACTTTTTGACCCCCCTGGTAGAGGGCATAAGTGGTATCAAATTTTGGAATCAATGACCTAGGGAGGTGTAGAAACTCAAATTGCTCTTTTTCAGTGGAGTGACCGAGGTACCAGGCAGGTAGCACAACTCAAAAAAGTAAAAACCCGCATTTTTGTCAGAAGTGATCCCACTTTGAGCACCCTCAGATCCCTCCCCCTTTGAGGTACGGGTCTAAAATTGTCTATGGTATATCTCCAACTCAAAATGAACCACCCCCTTGGATTTATTTAAAAATCCGAGGTATGTTTTTTTTTTAACTCCACCCTAGTATACTTATAATCGATTTTTTAGGGGCGAAAAAGGGATTTTAACACCCTTCTTCACTCATTGGGGGGAGGGGGGGTTGAATAATAAAACTAATACGAAAATCTGTTTTTCGGGTCAAATTACATATGAATCGGAAGTTTCGAGTAACCCATGTCACAATTTCTATTTTTGGCACGCTAGAATCACTCTGCGAACCACTGTGATTGTGGTGTCGAAATGTTTGCATATCCGGTTTGCCGTAAATATCACATGCGGGTATACAAACGTAGATGGATTTCGAAGAGGGGGATTTGTTTCAACCGAGGGATCGTGTGGAGAGGAGAACGCTCGTTGGAGATTACACATTTTCACCTTTGAGGTCGTGTATTTGAGTGATACTCGAAGATTTCACCACCAGTGGCTATTTTTAGGCGAATTTGACGCGAGGCAAATGAAAATTTGAGACTATTTCGAGTGCTTGAAGAAGTGCAATTGAGGTGCTGTGCTAATATAAGATTTTTACTCACTGACTGTATAAGTAGGCTGACCCAGGGTACCATTATGAGCAGCTGGGTTATTATCGGGCACATATTTATGCATACCATTTAAAATCACGAACACGGCTAAAGCACTGACACTCATTTTTAGCTGACCGATGGAGCCCGAATTACGTATGAAACCGAATCGAAATCTAATCACATGTTTCAATTATCAAGAAAGCCAGTCGAATGAAGAATTGCGAAAAAAAACCTCGCCGTATTAAACGACCGAATAAAAATCACACGTTATTCGCATCGACGACCATAGGAGCCGGACGGCGGCGTATAACACGACCATATTTCGCGGAAGCCAGTACCACCAGCTAGAGCACACGAGTACGAAAAAAAAAACCAGAACAAAAAATACTACCTACTGACACGATGCGATGGCAAAGAAGACCAATGAAAATTCTCAATGTCAGGTGGTAAATTTTCGTATACCGCGAATACTCGCAAGTCTAAGGCAGCGGCGGCGAGAAGAAGGTGATTCGAGTAGAGAAGAATGGATGAAAAAAACAACGCCGGAGCGCATTCCGTTCCCATAATTAGCGCGAAAATAATTACGCCGCACGCGAATTTGTTTTATCTTTTGTGTGCAAGGGTGTGCTGGCGTAGATTCGTACTCGTACTTTTCAGATGATAAGAGGCGATAAACGCGCGCGACTGGTGCCTTAAAATGCTCGCCAGTAAAACGTTTTGATATGACTTGTAACCTTGTAACGTATTCGTCGGAGCTGCATTTGATTATTGCAAATACTATCTCCAGGAAGCGTGGCATCGTTTCGTAACTGAGGAAAGAAATTACAATTATACACACGATTTAAATACGTACGTACGAGTACCAGTACTTGGACGGTGAGACAGGGCGAAAGAGAAGGAGTACGTTCGACTTGGGCACATCTTATTTAACGATCGATTTTACGTGGTGTAATATTATTATTGTAATCGTATCGTATACGTGGATTTTCCGCTCGTTTCGACTGTCTTTTCTAATGTTTCTATCCGAGTGCGTAATTAAACACTCATTTAGAATGGAGATCTGCGATTAAATGATCGCCACTGAGGAGGAGGGGTGTTGTTTAGTCAGTGTGCCTGTAATGTATTGGGTAATACCACCGAAGAAAATATGCCCTAGTGACGGATTCAAATTAGCGTAGTGCCAGTGTGCGAAAGCGAGCATTTGATACGAGCCGGTGATAAGCGTGAGGGTTAAAATTGGGAGAGAATTTCGTTACACTGCTGCGGACTTAACTACCTGTGTGTTGTGCGATGTCGTAGTATAAGATCGACATATTTGATATGGGTAACAATGGAAGTGATATAGGTATCGTGACAGGGTTTCGTATTTTTTTTTTTGCGACTGTCGTAATGAGAATTTGAGAAGCGGATTTGAGAAATTAGGATGGGGATAATTTTGACGTGATTATTAAATGGAATTATTTTGAAGGAGTTTCGAGGTGAAATCATATTTGTGGTGATTAATCGGTATCCGAATTGTTGAAAAAGTGTCAAAATTCGAATTCAACCGGATATCTGGAATTAGCATGAAATTTCAAACTGATTTGATAAGTCACTTGAATATGTTTCCCAAAAAAGTGATAGCATTTTCGAGACTTATGACTGGAAAGTCACTGTCTCATGATTTTTTATTGTGATCCATTTCAACTAATGTCACTTGGTTTTAAAATTTTGAAAATTCGCTGTCCACCCCTCAAAACTGCCCTTTTTTGTGAGAAAGTTATCACTGTTATTTGTTTCTGTATAGAAGAAAAATTCCGAATTTTCGAAAATTTAAAATGTAAAAATCTTCAATTTTTCAGTGTGATCTTTTTTTATCGAGAATTTCTTTAAACCAAAAAGTTTTTGCATTCCGAAATTTAGCTGCCCCGGATGACTTTTTGGACTCGAAAATTTCAGATTGTAGAATTTGTTTAAACATTACAAAATTAGTTAAAGTTTTCATGATTTTTCAAAATATGATTAAATCGGGCAAAAAATCATAGAATTTGTTGAAAATTTTGTTAAATGATCAAAAATTTCACAAAAATTAGCGCAAATTTTGTAGAAATTTTGAAAAAATTATGAAAATTTTTGAAACTGTGATGAAAACTACTGAAATTGTTATAAAAATTGCTCAATATATCGTAGAAATGACCATAAAATTATAAAAACTGAAAAATCTCATAAAAATTGGTGAAATTTTTCGCAAAAATCTGTTAAATTATTTGAAAAATTCTCAAAAAATCATGAAAATCGGGAAAAATACTGTTGAAATTATTACAATGTTGACAAAAATGAGTAAAAATTTTGTGAAAACTGTGCAAAAAATCATGAAAATTCTTAAAAATGAGTAAAAATTGTCGTAAAAATAGGTAACTAATAATATCGTAGAAATGGCTAAAGAAATCATAAAAACTGTCGAAAATCTCGTAAAAATTGTCAAAATTTTCCAAGATATCATTTGAAATCTGAAAAAAGTTCTGAAAAAACCATGAAAATGTTCAAAAATAACGATGTTACTGTCAAAATTATTAAAAAAATTAGTAAAAGTAGGTATATTAAAAATGGGCAAAAAATCATGAAAACCCTCGAAAATAGTACTGCGTAAAAATGAGTTAAAATTTTGTGAAAAAGGTTCAAAAATCGTGAATATTTCGTAAAAATGACCAGAAAAAATTACGAAACTATGGAAAATCTCGTAAAAGTTGTCGAAATTTTCATAAAAATCATTAGAAATATAAAACAAAAAAATTACCAAAAAATTACAAAAAAGTTAAAAAATATCTATGTATGTACTTGAATTTTCAAAATTTTCACAAAAATCAGTAAAAGCATAATAAAAATGGACAAAACACTATGAAATCCATTTAAATTTCATAAAAAATGCTCACATTTTTACAATATTTTCCATAATTTTAATGATTGTTTACTGATTTTGACAATAATTTTATGAATAATGCATCATTTTTTATGACATTTCAACTTTTTTAATATTCTTTTTCAAGGATTTTTACAAATAATTTCACAATTTTTACGATATTTTCGATACTTTTTTAGATTTTTTTGGGCATTTTTTTTGAAAATCTACGGAATTTTAACGAAATTTTTTACAGTTTTCATGAACTTTTGATAGTTTTTATAAAAAATGTTTGATGATTTTTATGGAAATCTCAACGATTTCAACGACATTTTCAACAATTTTTATGATTTTTTGACAGTTTTTTCAGTCACATTTTTAATAATTTTTAGGCAAATCTCAACAATTTTTGTCATCAATTCGTGATTTTTCAACAATGCCTATGATATTTTTACCGATGCATTTTTGGAACCGGTTCAGTGCTTCCGAACCTGTTGGTAATGATTTCTCAAAAATAAAGATGCAAAAAATATTTCAATCGAAAGTTGTTAAGAAATTAATGATTAATAATTTTTTAATTTGGGACTTTTCTTCTATTTAGCCAAAAAAAAGGGTGTCATCGTCTTTTTCTAGAAATGGTTGAGAATCACTGAACCAGCTTGGAAACTGATCTAAACACCTCATTTGAACTACTTCAAAAAATATTTTCTAAAATTGTAAAACCGATTAAATGTGTGACCTTTTAACATACATTTTTTTTTAAATTTCTATTTTGATGTTTTTCGAACCCCTGCATCACTTTCAAGCTTTATCAAGCTACGTATAAAAAACGGCCAGAAGATGAAACATGGAATTTTTGTGGTTTAAAATTTTTTTTTCGTAGAAATTTTGATTTTTTTTATAGCTTAATTTATTGATACTACGTTGGTAACCAGTGAACCGGTTTCAAAAAAAGTGCATCTTATTAGATACCCATTAAAACACTCAAATTTTTTCATCGAGTCGTTTTCTACCAATTTTTAGGACACCTCGTCCATTAACCTGCAAAACTTTGGTCATCGTCATTTTCACTAAAACATATTCTTGTGACATATCAAAATGTATTAAAATTTCACGCTGATTACGAATCTGTGTTATAAAATTATTTCACCCTGGAACATTCATCTCCAGAGCATCATTTACCTCTTGAACTCGTACTTACTGGTCATATTGCGGCACTGGAACAACCTAACGAACAAATCGTAGTCGGCGTTTTCGACTGGGGCTCCTTTCGGCGCCTCGATACTAATCTCACAGGTACCGTTACCTCTCGGATCAATCCTGAAAAATCGCCCCTATCAATATGAAATACATATAAATAAATATTGAAACGGAATACGATATCGGTTCGTTAACCTAAGGGCTAAGCCGCGGTATTTTACGCAGCTTATATAATTTAATCACAGACAAGGTTATGGTTCGTCAGATCGTAATCGAATCCGGACTTGGAATATTTTACATATATACGATGAAAATAAAGAATTAGAAAAAAATTCTGAAACAATAATTTGGCAAAAAAATATACACACCGTCGTCTCAGATGCTTAACAAAGGATAGCCGACCTAGTTCCGGAAGCGTTTCAGGGTCGCAATAAGGAAATATAAATTTCAAAGTTATGCTTCACTTTAATAACGTTATGACGTTGAGATGATTTGATAAGTATTAGCGATCCAATTTTGAAAACTGGTATGGAAAAGTGACGTTGCTAGGGGTATTCGGATGTACTCGTAATTGGGGATACGAGCACGCGATATTTAATTACACGTGTATACGATCTATTTACCGTATAAATTAATAGTGTCGTAGAAAGATGAAGTACGTATAGTTATTTTGAAATATTACGTTTTTTTCATATGCCTCTGTAATAGTTTTTCTCAACTGTGCTATAATTTATGAGCTCGTAGAACTTGTCAGTGGAAGTTTGCAATTTTAGGTATAGCGCCCTGTCCTCTCTAAGGTGCCTGAATTTATACTTATTTGAATTTTTAGCTTACGTGTGAACGCATTCTCACACGTTTCGAACTGTACAATTACGTGGTTCGGACGGACACAGACATGGTTCGGTATTGTTTTCGCAGACGCGTAAAACTGGCCGTATAATTCATACACGCGAATAAGTTGGCGTTAACGTGTTGCAAAATGAAATACGGCGCTCATTAACACACCGTATAATGTCCATCACTACAGTATAGGTATCTAGACCTGGGCAGATATTTCCAAGAATATGTAATGTCGAGGGCAACGAATTTGAAATTTCTGTTGAGCTTATTTTTGAGAATCAAAGATCAGCTATTAAATTTGACTCGACGATTTTATGGAATTTCTGTATGGATATAAATATATATCAACATTTTGTCGACACGATAGCTCTCGTAATAATTGATGGAATGAGCTAACATTTTTATGAGAGATTTAGTACTACTAGAAATAGAACCCTATAAATTTTGAAAAAAATCGGTGAACCGGTTCTCGAGTTATTCCCGATTGAAATTTTCAAAAGCCTGTAACACCTGAAATAAAGCAGCTACTCGAAATATGTTAATAACTTTTTTGATAGTACTTCAAAAAATGCACAGAAAATGTCATATACAATTTTCATTTTTATGAACCGGTTCTCGAGTTA
>FIZU01062154.1:0-13777 GCA_900064475.1 Pseudococcus longispinus
TCAACCCAGCACGATTTATTCTATCGATCATTTTCTGCAGTTGCGCCTCCGTTTCTGCTATAATTACCTTATCACAGAGCATCTTAAGGGATGATATTAAGAAGGAAGCTCAACTCTTGACCCTTTCCTCGTTCCCAATAACATTTCGAAGAGTGGACTTTCAAGACACTTTGACACACTAACCAAGAGTAGGTATGTATCAGACGTAAAAACAAACCAAAGTATCGATTAGTTTTTTACCTCATTTTTCGTATCATTTTCATATCTACGAGTATACGGTTTTAAATAAATTTTCAAGAAAAATATCGAATCCGTTTATCAAAATATTAATTTGCCAGTTAAGTTTGAATTTGAAGAATAAGTACATATTTCTTTATCATTTTAATGTAAGCGATAGGTATTAAGAAAACTGTCGAACAATCTCGATTCTCATACGCGATAGCCGTTCAACGTTCAAATAAAACCATCTCAAAACGTAACGATAAAATATTAAACTTAATATCGTCGAAAATTAACTTCATCTGCGAAAAATAACTTCGACTCGATAATCTACGTTTAAACGCTGACTTCGCACATCGCACGAACACCTTATGTCTACAGAATGGAAAAAAATCGCTAGAAAATGCGAAAATCTGCACATCTTTTGAACGCTATACCCGAGCAAAAGGTGTATTATCGTATGTATTACGTTTACGAGTTTAAGTATAAAGCTATGCTGAAACAGTTTTTTTTTTTGTAGGGGTCGCAGGAAGATGGGTTTCTACAGTATCGACGCGAGTCGGAATACGGCGGATGACGTTTTTATAGCGCATATTACGCAAATCGAAGCACGCGCCGCGCCCTTTTCCAACGCGAATTCGATAATATTTAATTATGTGAAAATATTAGCAAACGAAAGAATCTCCAATTTTTTTCAACATCGTGATTGGAATTAAGAATTTCTTTGTCACGAGGTCTTCGACCGAGTCGAAAAAATCCTAATCTCGGTGTACGAGCTTGTAATAAGGCATGCAACTACGAGCGGATATTACGTATTGCATTAGGTCTTTCTGAGAAGTATGTATTGAAATTTGCGGTAGGTTATTGAGCGGATAAATTTCGAGTACGCGCATTCGATGCGGCCGATATACGTATAGTACACGTATAGGTTGCGGCGCGGCGCAGCATGGCGATATGAAACGAATTCCATTATTATAATCATATTTTGATGTGGCGCGGCGTAGATGTTAAACGATAAACATATACCGACTACCGAGCCATGTCACCTTGTTTTTCTCGACAAATGAGCGGAATTTCAATATAAATAGGTAAGACTCGGCGCGACGGGCGCTTGTTTTGCGCGTGGTAATGACATCGTGTCTCGCTTATTGCCTGCGCCGCGCCGTACTTTCGAGCCCCTAAGCTACTACTAACCCTTTGTACGTCATATAGTGCGAGTATATGCAGATGTACTCGTACATGCTATTGCTCGAGTATAGGTACCCGTAGACGTGTAGGTAGCGTAGCGCATTTATACGATATGGCATGGCATGGCATGGCATCGGTATTCGTTTCTTAAATAATACTGAAATTGGTGGTGGCGATGACGCCTGTATCTCGTGTATCGTGTAACCTATCTCTCTTCATCTGCGGTACTTTTTTTTCCAACAAAATGCCAGACAGACGCAGACGAAGCGGTACGAGTTACGAGTACGAGCAGATATAATAAATCTGATGAAAAATGATCTTTCGTAACGTGTACAGTAAATTCCGGTGGCACTCGTAGCAGCTCTTATGACAAAACGAACGACTAATTTCAATTTTTATTAGGTAATGGGATGCGCCGGCGCCGCGCCCTGCCGCACTATCCAACGTCGGCACGACGAAAACAAAATAAATCTTTGGCAGCGAAAGCAAACTCGATACTTATCGGTGTACGCGAAAATAAATTATAAGCCGGTCACCGAGCTCACCGCTCACCGCTCACCAGCCATTCCCCCATACAATACGGAAAACTTTTAAATGAGAAAATTGCTCGCTGATAACGTCGACCAACTTATATTTGTATCCTATTTGACGCATACGTAGAGCACGTATCAACACCCCCCTTCATCCCAACATCAAGTATCAACCTTTCAACGCCACGTATCGAATTGAGGACTGCACAGTGCAGCATAGCAGATTGGAGGAACAATTAGGAGCAATACACGATAATCTGATTTTTCAACGTTCGGCTGTTCAGTGTTCACAAAAACAACTCGCACTGATTTTTGACCATTGTTCATCATCGCATTCGAATTTTGAAGTTTTGCGTTGTAAAATTGGTAAAACTGCGAATTGCGATTTGGATCAATGACTCCAAAATCGAGTAGAGGATAAAATCTACAGTCTCTTGAATTCAAATTTCATTCACTTTGATCTGATAATTTTAGGTCAACTTGAAACGATTCTAATAAAATGATCGCGGTAAAAAAACATCAACGCTAACACAAAGTCTATCAAAAATTGATCGGTGAAGAGGAGGTTGTGAGACCGAAATTCATAATTTTTTGATCCTCTCGAGCAAGGTATCGTAATATACGTTTTCTAAACTCGAGAATCCGTTTTTAACATGATTTCTGCAAAAAAAAAAAAAATAGAAAAAAAAACGTGGAGGGGGCGGGAAATTTTCCAGAATTTTGGAAAATTTCACGTCGAATACATCAAAGTGTACATTTTTTTAACCTCCGAAATCTAATGCCGAGGTATTTTTAAGCCAAAACTACGAAGGGGTCCCAAAAAAGGTTCACGTTTTATAAACCGGTTCACCTTTTGGAATGCGCAGTCAGGACACTCGTTAGGCGACGTCAACTCGTAACTTGAGAAATAATCGACGATGCGACTTGAAATTTTTTCACTATCTCGTATCACCTTCTACCTTTATTAGGTCTATACGTGAGACACAAACATATTTTTTGATATTGTATGTAAGCTGTGTCTCTTTTGAACGCGCCAGCATGGGCACGCGATCCCGCAGAGAAAGAAAACACGAAGTAAAGGAGGCTTGGTAGTGCAGGGCGAGCGAGCGAGGATAGGAAGAACAGCGACATTAATGGAAACGCGCGACAAGGTCTACGAACTAAAAGAGGTAAATTTTATTCCTTCGGGCTTTCATCAAGTTTTTCAATCAACTTCAAAAGCTAAATTAATGTGGAAATATTTAGAAATAGAGAAAAACATACAGCGAGTCGCGTGTAGGTACGTTTTTCTTCGCTATTGAAACGGCGAGGTGCAAAAAAAATACCTCGACTACCATTCATTGGGCTGTAAATGAAATGAAAGTAAATCTGCGAGCTTTAATATTATTCTTGTTAAATTCATCTGGCGCATTAACGCTTTAATCGACGAATACACATAGGAGATCCGCAAAAAGATACGGACACTTCAAACGATTTCGAGAAGCTTTTTAGTGTGGAAAAACGTTGTGAAAAAAAAATATCTACCACTAACAAGAGAAAAGGTATCACGTCGTATATGTATACTCGTATTTGTGTAAAGGTACGTACTAAGAGTATGTTGTACGCACGCTGGTGGACGTACTCGTACGATAGACGGGTGTCGGGTAGACTAGATACCCTATTGAACCTTTTTCTGTCAACTGAACTCTAATCGGATTCGATTTGCATTCCGGTAGTGGAAAAATATTCATAATTTCATCGCGGCGATGATGGAAAGATGAAAGAAAAACGCAATCGGCGTGTTTTATACGCACTTATATAAACGGAGAGTCTGCCGGAGCTGCTGGCCATTTTTTTCGCGAAATTTCTATCCTTTACTTTTGTTTGAAAAACAGGTCCCTCCATTTGAACCACTCTAAGGCGAACAGATTTCTTTACGACCTCCAATTTAATTCGGGTTGGTATTTGTGAAATGCGCGAAGTGAAGAAAGTTAAGGTACTTCTGTTTCTAATTCCAAATTACGATTTTTAGGCAGTCAATAGGTGATCAAGTAGCCAACTGCGGTCTTACTCTTGAAACCATTTCAGATGCCCCTAAAAATGCTAATTTAATCGAGGTTGGTACGTATCTGCGCGTTAAAAATTCGAGAAAAGTTTACTTTTGTTTCTCATTCCAAATTATCAATTTTAGACCAGCCTTTCGGACGGCGAAGTCGCTGATTAAGACTATCTGTTATCTCGGTTCGCTTTATCAACGAGGCAAAGAGAATTCTTCTTCGATTTAATTGCTCCGAGTGAAAAACAAGCGACATGTGAAATTCTTGTCAGCGTGTTAACAGCAAGGCAGAACGTATGCAACCCGCAACGGGTCTAAATGCCCAATAGTAAACCAAAATGAGCGAGGTTAGGTTACAGTCTCGAACGTCGCGTCGCATTAACTGTTGATTATGCGACAGCAGACAGCACTTACCGTTTATCGTTCGTGTCGTAAGACGGTATCAGGGTTAATTGTCGGGCGAAGAAAGATGAAAAACATTTACTGGTAATTTGGTAAACGTATAGATCTATCTACACGTAGCGCAGTACTCGTAGGTGCATTTGCATCCGCGTTTAACCAGCTGCAGAAACGCCACCACCTTCCGAAATCGAAAATTCCAACAGCTATGGTACCGAATTCTCGATTCGAGCAGAAAAGAGCAACCATTCGCAACGAACGGATAAAGAAATACATATTCGAGAATGGACGAGTCTTTCTAGAAACACGAATCGATATTCGACTGTAATTTTTCGAGTAGAATATTCTCGATAATTGAAATCGCGAATCAATATTTGCCGATTATTTTCAGCGTCGAATCGAGTCGCATTTACAAAAAAAAAAAAAATCAAAATAATACAGAAAAAGTACGCGACAATGGTCGAAAAGAAAGCATTCGCCTCATCTCATTTCGCCTAAATCGAGTCAGATTGAAAATTCAAAGAAAACCAAGATATCTGTACGGATACGTAGATGTTTGGTATTCGAGACCGAGCGAAATTAGCCCTCGGTTCGGAGCTGAGATTAAATTGTCGTTTTTATGGTATCATTAATTCGAGCACATCGGGTAATCAAGCCTCGATTACCGGGTACATTAAAGTTTCAAAATCTGACCATCTCGCTGATAAACGATTTTCAACGTTCGCGTCGCGTCGCTCGAATAATTTCGCTAACGATTCGCAAATTTTCACGAATCATTAGCCGAGATGACGCGGCACACGCGTATATTTACTTACGTATTACGTATTTATAATACCTATGTCAAAAGGCCGCCCCCGCCCGCGTCTTCGGCCTCTTCGCTCGCTCTATTCTCACTCTCGCCTAATTTCACGCGAAAAAATTCTAAACGCTTTATACCTTTTGAAAGAATTTAATTTCACACCGTGCAAATATCGCCGTGGCCGCAAAAAAAAGGAAGCGAAGAGGAGATATATAGATAGAAAGGGTGTCGAGAGCGAAAGTGTTAAGCCTCGCGTACGCAACAATACATTTTGATGGATTCTTTAGCAGGTAGCGAGTATTTTGTATTCACACGCCGAACAAGACGACACTTTTCTTCATTTTTTTTTTCACACTTGCATTCGTTCGTACCGAACCCTTTCTTATTGTTCGTTGAAGATTTCCTCGGTGCATATTATAAAGTACCTATGTAGACCTACCTACACGCACGCTCCCGCTTTACTTTTTATACATTTTTCGAATGAAAAACATATTTTTACTGCGTACCTATATTCGTTAAACGTATACAGGTGTTTCCAGGCCAGCAATGCCAGCATGTTGAAGAAAAACGAATATATCAAAAAACAATGCTTCGAAATAAATATCAAATATCCATATATGCGTGGGTGTAAATACGCTGCAAGCATTGTGAGGAACATGATATTCTAGAGCAAAAAACTGAACAGATGCAATCGATGGATGAAAGATTAGTCTTTCTACTATACAATTGGAGAAGAGTACGGTACCTTCAGTCATTTGACAATCTCAACAACAAAATGATTAGGCAACAACGGACAATTGAGATGCTGTTACATCTGTTGCCACCTGCACCAGCGCCAGTATCACCACCAAAAGAAGGAAAAAATTGGAGATATCCGTAATTAACTTTTCATTCAACTTCCTATTTCATTTCAATATTCTTTCATTCTGAAATACGTACGCGTATTGGAGTGGAGTGAAAAAAACAACGTACTTCCGATATTAACCAAATCCAAGAGGGTGGTTCATTTTCAGTTGGAGATACAGCATAGAAAATTTTAGACGCCTAGCTCAAAGGGGGACGAAGCCGGGGTGCTCAAAGTGGAATCATTTCTGAATAGTGCCACCTGTCTGATACCTCGGTCACCTCCACTGAAAAAGTATGATTCGAGTTTCCACACCTGTCTAGGCCATTGGCCTCGAAATTGGATACCACTTATTTCCCTCTACCGGGGGGGTTGAAAAGTTGCAGATTGTTTTCATTGCAGTCTTGCCAACTTGCGATTTTTGCAAAAATAGATTTTCACAATGAAAAATCAAAAATATTTTTTCAATTTTTTTAATCGAAATAATTTTTCTGCATCGGTAGGAGACCTTCGAGTCCAGTTGTGGGACCATGCGGAGGGTATCTCATTTCTTTGTAAATTAAAAATCTCGATTTTTCAGCGATCTGCAACTTTTCAACCCCCTGACAGAGGGTAGATGGGAATAAGTGGTATCCAATTTCGAGGTCAATGGCATAGGGAGGTATAGAAGCTCAAATTGCACTTTTTCATGCGACGACCGAGGTATCAGGCAGATGGCACTTCTCAGAAGTGCCGAAAACCGGCAGCTTTTTCAAAAGTGACCCCACTTTGAGCACCCCGCCCCCAGCTCCGTCGCCTTCTGAGCTAGCGGTCTAAAATTTTCTACGGGTTATCTCCAACTTAAAATGAACCGCCCCCCCCCTTGGATTTGGTGAAAATCTGAGGTATGTTTTTTTTTCACTCAAACACCATAATGCGTATAATATGTCAACTCCGTTATGGCCGGAAAACTCATCAGTCATCGGTTTTTGGGAATTTTACCCGGATCCGATTTTAAAAGCAATAGCATACAAACTCTGGACAGTTCGTCCCAATGAGCGTGGATTCGGAGAGATTATTCTCCGATATGGACGGTATAATAACGGACGATCGAAATCGGCTATAGCCAGAGATTAATCGAATAACGAGTCCAATTGTGAATTTCGAGCAATCATTTCATCGTCTCTCTTTCCTATTGAATTTCTGTTAAACCTCAATTCACGAAGCTACGATTGATTTTCAAGTTTCAACATGCTGGAAACGTCGATTGTGGAATGAGGTCCGATGATAGGATGTTTCTAATGAAAAAAAAAGCTGGCCAACGTATCGGCTGTCGTGGACTTTTCAAAAGCTTCGATTCCATAAATCAAACCTCGGTGCTAAATGCCTTTAAAAATCAAAGCCGATTCCAAAGAAGTATGAAAATTATTAAATAAATGTACGAGGGGTTGGAGGCGAGGATTATCACGGATGTATATAGAAGGATATTATTTCGAATTAAAAAGAGGGGTAAGCAAGGGGATCCGTTGTCTCCTCTTCTGTTCAACTATACGCTAGAAGTGGAAGAGATATTCGGGAATGTTAATTAGGAAGAGAACGGAGAGAGAGAGAGGTTAGAGGTATATTTAAATCCAAATGGTACATATCATAGTACATTGGTACCTACATAATACATGGTACAAATCATATTACAGGTACATATGATAATTAATTTAATATAAAATTACCCACGCCAGTGCGCGCGCGAGAGAGAGAGAGAGGGAGAATTCTCGAATAATCTGAGATTCGTCGACGATGTAACTTTAATAGTCGAGGAGTACCTTTGCTGATTTTTACTCATTTATTATTTCGTTGCCTGATCGAATGCTGATGTTGACAGATTCAGGGAGCAGTTGTACTCAGCGTCGATCTCGATAATACGAATCGACAACCCAAAAGAAATGCAAACCGAAGACAATGCGCCAAAAAATATAATTTCTAGTTGTAACCACGTTCGCGATAAATGTTGCGGTACTCGGTATAAGTTAATATTTTATACAAAGGCCTCTCTCTCTCTCGCCTTCCACTTATCAAATATAATCTATCAAATAATATGGGTTATCTCGAAATGCCATCGAAACGAACGCTTTTAACAAGGTAAACTCTTTTATGCGAGGTTTTCCTCTCGCTAATCCTAACCTAACAAAGATACGAGTAAAAGGGCTAATGCGGAGCTGTCTGCGCTAAACATATAGTAAGACGCGTCGGAAAATTACCGCTGCCGCAGGTAATGGATTAAAACGCGGCGTATTTCGTCGATTACAAGCTCGTCGTATCATATGTATGTTTTAGAAAATTGGCGTTAGCGTTATCAAGAACTCGTTTTCGTGTTTATACGTTTGTTTATAGCTATACATTTTGCATGTATATCATATTCCATATACGTTAAATCGCGGAATATACCTATACTACGTAAGTACGCTCGACTTATACGAGTTGGTAACTTTACGTAGATACCTACCTAGGTATTTAGTACGTGTAAAAAATTAAAAGAAATAACCCATCCGAACAAAGATCGGCGAAGAAAAATGACGCGGATTTCGCGGATGAGTTTTCAACGAAGCTGGCATCAATATCGCGGCTACGTCATTCCATTAGCACGTCCAATACGATGAATAATCGTACGGTCGGTATTAGTTTTATTGCGGTAATTTATCACGATATTGGTCAAATATATCGCGTCGAATTAACCTTTCGAAACAAAACTATACTATAAGCCCCAACTGTCATAGAAAGGGGAAAGTTTGGCGAGGTAAATGAACGGAGTTGGCAATGTGGGATTGCGGGTAGAACTGATTGAAAAATTAAGCCGAGTCAAATTACGCTTGTAAACGGTAATCGATGTCGTTTCGACGTCGAATTCGGTATTTCTTTTGTAATTTAGCATTTACCCATGTGAAAATGGAACGCTGCTCCGTACGTTTAATTCCGGCGCCGCGGCCCGGCCGGGTATATAAGACGGAGCGTGGTCTCGTTCCAATTGCAAAAAAGATAACGGGGGTCGGCAAAAAGGACAAAGCCGGATGAGAAAAGCGCTCCGCTGCCTTACAGCCAACAAACGTCACGCCGGAGCACGGTTGCTCGGCACGAAGAAAAACCAACGCAAAATCAAAGGGGAAAAGCAGTTTTATGTGACGAATTTAGAATAAGCACGTAAGATTAAGACGATACGGCGAAAAGAGGGTTTGCGGTGCGGGCGATAGCGATGCCGCGTCCGGGTATATAAAAATGAGTCGAAGAAAAAATTGCAATTTAGGAGCAAGAGAATCATTGTTGTTGCACACGCTTGAAAACCCTTGAAAAATCCCCAACGCTAATAAAGAAACGTGTACGGAATAAAACGCAGTCGCAATTTCTGATACGTTTTTTTCTTCTTTCTGCATTTAGACTGTAATGCGATTGCTTAAATATGAGAGACCTTTGCGAAAATAAACGGTGTATATTGTTGGAAATTTTCTTTAATAACGTTTCATTTTTTCCTCTCCTTTTTTCTATCATCATTTCTCCCTTTCTTACGTTCGTTTGCTTTTTTTTCTTTTTGGTACGCCTTTTCTTCCAAATAATAATATAAGAAGCAGACTAGGGGGAAAAAAGTCTACCGCGGAACGAAACAAAGACAAGAGTAAACCAATATCTATCGACGTCGTCGATCTTCTCGATGATACAGTGAAACAAGCATGTGGGAAAATGGACACTAAAACAAAGTCTTCAGTTTTGCAACTAGGAAAAAAATTACAAAGTTCGGAATTCATAATTTCCTCATTTTTCACGAAAACAATTCCACTCTAGACTAAAATCGTCACCGAAACTTCAGAAACGCCAAACCCGAATGTTATTGGCAATCAACTCTCTCCGCCTTTAGTTTGACCAGAAAATCCACGTTTATGGGAAATTCACAAAGTCGATTGTTTTGAAAATTAAGAAAAAAAAAACAAAAAAAACTAGCATCTGCTTCGTTAATTTCCCATAAACGTGGATTTTCTAACCAAACTGAGAGAGCTACGAAAAAAATTCAAGCGATGAAAATTGCACATCTTGCAATTATCTTTCTCCTAGAAGTGAAATTTTTTTCTAGGGGGCCTAGTTTTCAGGATTTATACAGTCCATTTTTTTCCCCAATTTCAAAACCATCGACATTCCAACTGGCCACCCTGTTTTTTTCTAAATTGAATTTTTCCTACTATATTACCACCATTGGTTCGTAAAATTGAACCGTTTTATTTGGCTTCCATTTTTCAATTTTTTTGCGTTGAATAGTGTTTAGGTAGTCAAAATTCACGAATTTAGAGTTGGCATTTTCAAAATTTATCTCCGCTAGGAAAATCATGTTCACGTTAGAAAGTAGGGTGCTCTTGATGCAGTACAACCATCGCTGGAATACACGATACACGAATACGTAGGTTATACACATTCATATAACTACCTATTACGTAGATACGTTACACAAGCAGCGAAGACTGGGGGACGCAAATGCCAAGATTTGTAAACTTTTCTACCCGCCTTTATACCAAATGATTAATGACGAAAAACTAATGAAGTGAAATTTTACCAAAACAGCGGTGCGCTGCGAAGCTCGTGTTGGCGAAAATGCCTCGCCGTCTACTCGAGTATTAATTTAGCGAATTGATTTTTGATCGAATCACGAAACGTGGAAAAATCGACAACCCACGGTACCACATGCGACCAGCTCCGATTTCCATTTAGGTAGAAGCTCTTACCTAAACTAATAGTAAGAGGCGCGATTCGATCGTCGATGTAAGCGTCGAAGCGTCCGACGAAATTGCGCTTGCCAAACGGTATTACAAGGATAAAATCGGGATCTCGTCGCCTAACAAGGTGATGACCAACTCGAATAACTAAAATTTGGCAAATGACGTTTTCCAAGTATGGTAGACCAGTTCGAAAAACTCCTCTGCAATCTACGAGCTTTCGAAATGATACCATATTGATGAAAATTCGAGTCTGTAAGTGTATCAAAGAGACCAGAGTTTTTATTCCGAGCCCTTCGATTATCGCAAAAAGAAAAAAACTGCGAAAATGAAAGAAAATACGAGAAAATAAAAAAATACAAAGACGGACGCGCGGGTAAGCAGAAGGACGGACGAACGAATAAATGAAAATCGCTCGTTTCGGAATTTTTTTACGTCGACTATCTGCGCGCGAGTAATTTACTCCGACAGCCATAAGCCATCGCAGATGCCATTGAAAGTTGGTAAGGGAAAATTTTATCGTATTACAAACGATATTGGGGCTCGCGTATAGTCGCAATATCGTACAAAAGAAGGTCGCTGGAAAAAAAAATCAAACGGTGTAATTTTGCAAATCGAGTATACGGTCGTGTTTCACGACACGATGATGAGGCGATGCGACGTGGACAAAGGCAAGACACAAGAAGGCGTTGCGTGTGTTCGTAAAATATTTCAGAGTGCCACTTTGATCTTTTCACTCGAGTATATACGTATTGGCGTATTGGTACCTATACGTATAGTACCCTCTACCTATGAACTACACAGTAACTTATAGGACCACACTCGCACATAAACACATACCTTCGTGTACGTACTATACTGTACTGTACGAGTATAGCAAAGTGAAAAAAACACACAACTCGACCAAACACCAGCGGGGAATTATGGTCGTTGATCGAAAACACATACCAAGAAAGCGGAGCGAAGACCAACGTACAAAAAAATGAAGAGCTAAAGGAATTCGACGATACACCGACGGCACATTAACCCGCCGCGTTTTTCGCAATCGCAAATGCTATATCGAAAGGAAAAAAAGAAGGAAAAAAGAGGAAAACTATACGCAGAAATAACACACATACATTTATAGACTTGTACCACGTATAGGAAGACAGACACACATACCGACGAAGCAAATTTTATAGCGAGTATACGTTAAAACGAAAGAATGTATAGGATGCGTTAAATTTATTTTTCTATCATTGAAACTCGTAGTCGTATACGCAATTCGCTCTTTTCTGCCCCAACGGACTTATAAAATGACCGAGTAAAGTAAATCGCACGCGCGCGCAAAAAAGTCCTCGCCAATATCGTTCTTCAACCTTCTCGAATATTATAACATATATAGGTAGCTAGGTATCTGCCGCAAACTTTTTCCAAAAGGCGAATGAGAATAAAAAAAAAAGACCATTACCCGGAATATAAAATGTAATTATTGTCAAACGCAAGATCGCGTTGCGTAACGTTGCAACTTTTGCGCCACTAACACTGTCAACGTTAAATTATCATCCCACATCCACATAAGGACTGACAGGCATTGGGCAATAACCGAACCGCTGTTCATAGCCAATACGAATACCAAATACCTAATCGAAATACAAGACTACACCTTTTGTAATTCCATTTACTACTTCATCGCATACAGGGTGTTCTAACTTCCACCGAATAGGTAATAAAAGACAAATATTACGCGCTATAAATTGCACGAAATTTTGTCGCAAAAACGAATAAAAAACTCGTAGATTATACCGAGTGTCCCGCAGCTGATGTCATTCCTTCCACTGAGTAGGTAGGCAACCTATCCCGAGTGCGAGAAGGTACGTTTGACGCCCCTTGGAATTAAACGGGCCAAATTATACTCTTTCGAAAAAAATTATTTTTTAATCTTATCCGTTAATTTTGATCGCTTATAAAATTTCAATCATTATGGGTATAGAGGGTTGCGATTTGCGCCATTTGAAGGAGCAGGTAAGTTGCCTACTCATCTAGTGGAAGGAATGACATCAGCAACGGCCACGAGACACCCTGCATACAGAGTGTCCCAAATTCGATTGGAAAACTAATTCCTGGCGTGATGCGGTAAATCAAATCTCAAAACTGTAGCGTAGCGGGTTTAGGCTTCGGGAAAAAGAAAGAGCACGAGTTGAATTTAGATATACAGGGACGTGGGATTTAGGTTTCTGAAGGAAAGGATCATGAAACCTACCTAAACCGCTAACTACTTGGCCGGAAAACTAACACAGGATAAAAATCTCACAAAGGAGATAGATAAAAATGGAATAATGAAGGAGGATGCTACCAACATCCCTTGTACCACGAGCACAAGTGATCTCGGCAGAGACCGGTTCTATTTCTCGAGGAATCGTAACAACAGAATGTCCCGATGGCCAGTTACAGGGATGCTGCCTACTCAAATAAGTAGCAACCTACCCTTCTAGGTGGCGCTATACCACAGAACAAAAGCTTCACCAATTTTAAGAGCTCCATGAGGCGTATTAGGATTCCTTACACGAGAAATTTGATGTTCAAAAATCCAGCCCTCTGATTGGCCAAGGCTCCCGTGTTTACGCTCTCTCTTATTATCAATTCTGTTAGAAAAATCAAAATCATCTTTAGAGCCAATGAATTATTTTAAACATTCATTTTAAATGAATGTAAAAATCGAATTCCAAATGATTGAAAACGTTTATTACAATAGTAGATATTAAAAGCAGTATAAGCAGTCTTATTTTCGATATTCCTTGCAGTAAAAAACCTCCAAGTGAAGTAACTGAAACATTCATCATTTACCTCTAATTTTCCTCTACTTTTATATTGAAAGTTAACTTTGGTCATTTGTAAGAGCTCTGGTTTGCAACTAAACACTTGTTTGAAAACATCCTTTGACTATGTGATAAAGAATTGAAACAATGGTCAAAGAACTTTTGTTCGTTTCAATTTATCATCATTTAATATTACTGTTTTATAGTTTGTAGTTACATTTTCAAATATTCGCCAATT
>FIZU01062164.1:2931-23519 GCA_900064475.1 Pseudococcus longispinus
TCTTGGAAAACCTAAAAATGAAAAAAAAAAAAAAAAAAAAAAACAGAAAGAGTACGTAGTACACTGATACTACGGAGACTTTCAAAGAAATTTCCTCTCTTTCTTTCTTTTCCATAATTAAATCTTCGTACCAGAAAAGCGCATTCGTATAAACGTATAAAAAAAACCCACTCGTCAAAAAACTAATTCCAAATTCCCGTATACCAAGATGCTCTCGCTGATCTAATTATTCAACCATATTCTCATGCAGCCTATGCCTATATCCACCACAACTGAATCTATAAACGAATAAACATTTTTCTTTCGCTTTGAAAAATTAACAAAATGTAATTTTGGCGCCCGAATGACGATTTGTATTCCTTAGTTTCCTTATTTACTTTTACCGTTGGGTAAATTTTTCATTCCCGGGCTACGTATTCGACGTTTTGAATTTCTAAGTAGACAACTTGAGGGAAAAAGAAGTAGAAAAACTTTCAATAGTCTAAAAGCGTGTGCATATGGCGAGTCTGCCGAGCAACCGAGCGTAACGCCTTTAAAATTTTTATATTCGATTTTCGCAAACTGTGCCCGCAGTTTATATGTACTTACAATTTTTAATGGCGAATAGAGCTGTATAGGGTTCGGGTTTGTAAATCGCGACACTTTCGAGCACCCGATATACAGCTCGACGATAATTAAAATTTTATAATTGTACCAACAAACCTAATAATTCTTATCTTTATTTGAGCTTTAATTTTTCAACTAACACCGTTACGTTTCAGATAAAGAAATATCTGCGAGCCGGCATTATCGCTTACTTCAATTATTATTAACGAAGATAACGACACTCTTCAATTTAAATCAATCGCTGCGAAAGATATTGCGAAGAGAATTTTCTTCAGATACCGTACCTGTATTCACCTACAGGTATACATCGGATTACCTATAGATATTGTAAATTCGATCGACTGTAATATACGAATTATACTTGAAAATCGCTCTTACCACGTTTGAGACACATGTAAGCCCGTGGTGGTTCCATTAATGATTTTAGTCAATAATATTATTTAATCAACTCCTCGAGACGAAAATTATTAAAATTTTCCACAAATTCTCTACGTAATGGAATTTTTAAAACAATAAAACATCATCGACGAATCGCAATCAATAACTATTATGAACAAATTTGAAATATTCACACCATTGCCATGAAGATTTTCATTTTTGCGGTGAAAGCAACGAATGCTGTTAGTAATTTTTATGGTCAAAAAGGGAAAGTTATAATCTATTGTTAATTACGTATCAAGTAGGTAGATATGTATAAGGATAAATGATTCATTAAACCAATTGCAAGAGTAAAATATACATGGTGATGTAGTACTTCAAGTCAATGAAAATCATAAAATTGCCTACCTTCAAAATGGTAGGTAGCATTAAAATGAACAGTTTTTCAGACTTTTTTTTACTTTGAAAATTTTTCAGAATTCAAATGACTTCTAGGACTTGGAAAATTTTCAAGGAAAGTTCAAATCAGAATTTTGTCAGAGAACTTTGTACCTATCGCTGACCTTTAGGCATTTTGTGAGACATTTTTGAACTTGGAAAATTTTCAGATTTCTACTGGTGGCTTTTTGTATTTGGAATTTGACTTTGAGAATTTTTCAACGAAATTCACTCACGAAAATCCAGTTTGCTGACTTTTAGGCATTTTGTCGGACTTTTTTGGACTTGGAAAAATTTTAGAAATCACGTCATCTTTCTGACATTTTGTCAGACAGACTTCTTGGACTTGGAAATTTTTAGAGGTCACGCTGACTTTCAGACATTTTGTCAGTCTATTTTAAACTTTCTGGACATGAAAAATTCTTCAGATTTCAAACGATTTTTTGGACTTGGAAAATTTCAGAAATTCTGACTTTTTTGATTTTGAAAATTTTTATTGAGTGACCATGTTGACATTTGAACTTGAGAAAATTTGGATTGTTTCAAAATTTGAGTTTTGGACATTTCACAAGATATGATAACTTTGTGTCCGACTTTTGGAACATCTTCAGTTTGACATAGCAGAAAGAGCAAAAGCATATCCTATGTTTTATATTTTCATGGGTGGTATGAAAATAGACTGACCGGGGGGTCCAGGGGAAGTTTTTTCCCCTTCAATTATCACATCAGTACCAGTATCACCAGAGCTCGATTACACTGATGGCGGGTAGATAATTTTTTAGATTGAGGTGAAAAAAATTGTTAAAAATATATGAAATGGTTATGAGAGTCAAAAATTTCATACAAATCCTTTAAAATTATTACGAAAGTGGTTGAAATGTATATTAAAAGTTTCATAAAAATCATAAAAATTTTTAATAACTTTTTAAAAATTTATGCAACATTTCAGACATTTTTCATTACTTTTTCGCTACTGTTACAACAAATCTCAGTATTTTAATGAATTTTTTGACCATTATTATAACTTTGATGCATTTTATTGACATGAATACGTCTTATGGTTTGGGTCAATCCTAAAATTTTGTCACACTTTTTTGGTCCATTTTTTTGTAGATTATTTTTGTCCATTTTTCGTTTCCGTGAAAACCGTCACAAAATTCCATGACGATGACTTAAAGACATTTTGTCACACTTTTTTGAACATAGAAAATTTTTCAGACTTTCATCGACTTTTTGAATTTTGAAAATTTCAAAGATCATGCTGACTTTTAGACATTTTGTCAGACAATTTAGACTTTTTCAACTTGAAAAATTGATTTTCAGACATTATGACAGACTTTTTTGAACTTCGATTGATTTCTTGGAGCTGAAAAATTTTCAGAGATAATGCTGATTTTTTGACATTTTGTCAGACAAATACTTTAGACTTTTTTTGTCCATTTTTCTTGTCCATAAATTCCGCCATGAAATTTCTTGATAATAATTTTTGGACATTTCGTCAGAATTTTTTGGACTTGGAAAAATTTTCAGATTTTCACTACTTACTTTTATAACTTTTTTATGAATATTTCAACTGTTTTCACAATATTTCAGACATTTTTATGCTACTTTTTCAACATTTTCAATTATTTTTATGACAATTTCTTTAACTTATAAGCTGTTGGACAGTTCTGACAAATTTTTTACCACTTTTACTAAAAAGTTTTATGAAAATTTCAATTGTTTCCACAATTTTCCAGACATTTTAAACAATTTTGCAAAAATCGCTACTTTTTTTGGCTATTTTCCAAAACAAAAATCTCACCCACTAATCACAAAATACGACCAACTCTCAATTTTTCGCAAAATAAACCCGAATAAGTTGATTTTTTTGGCATAATATGACATCATTTCCAAGAATTTTTCATGCTAAATGATATTTTTTGTACACGAGCTAGACCTCATCTCAGCCCCTTCGGTATAGATAGAAGCTGGTCAATTGTGCTTTCTGCACTATTCCTACTGATTTTGAACCAGACAACACCTTCGATATTTCTAACATCGATTCTATTTGACTTTTCGACTCGAATTTGAAGATCTACGTGCCAAAAAAAAATAAAGAAGGAAAACCAGAAGAAGAAATTAATTACCTACGTAAAAAAGAAACCAGGACAACTACTGCAAGAAAAAGTTGAATAAAAACGTAGCAAAAAATCGTGTAATTTTTCACAACGCGACGTAACAGGTCGTTAAGCTTAGTTTGTGATTCACAGTCGGCGAAAATCTTAAGACGACTTACAATTAAAAGCATAAAACTATACACCTTCGTGTCAAGATAAAGCCTTTTCAATAGAAAAGTAAATCAATTTCACGGCTGTAGTATTTAAGTAAGCAGAAAATTCGCTTGTTATCCGACCGTTCCCTCGTTGTTTGTGAATACAGAGTTGTGTATAATGATAACACATTAATACGAGTATTAAACGCGCTTGATTGTGTCTTTCAATGAATTAACTACACCGCGCCGCTTCATTCCGATAAATTTTAAATGTAAAATACTGCCGATGAAAAAGAGCTTGAAAAAAAGGGAGCTGAAAAGCCATTCGAAACGTTCAAAATCAGCGCAAAAAACTTCCATCTAACGAAAGATTAAGCCCATAAGTAAACATACTGTATAAAAGCCTAATTAGCAATTGCAATTTTCATTTTGGACAAAAAGAAGACAGGATGATATAAAAGCAAAACGATTTATGAAAATACAAAGGAAATAAGCTGGCAGAGGCCGTGCTCGCTCAGAAAATAATTTAATAAATGCCATACCGACAAAAGAAATACTTACCTACGTTTTCACAAACAATTCTCGTTTTGAATTTTATACCTAGTGCGCTGAAAATTCCAATTTTCGAAACAGCTAAAATTAGTTACATTTGAATATTTTCACAGAGGAGTTATTAAAAAAAAATTCGACCGCCTTCGGGTACTAACCAGGCGGTTTTACTTCGAAAAACCTGAAGAAATGTTGAAAACTCTATGCGGTTCTCGCAACCAAATAGTTAGAAGATAGGTACTGAAGTTTGAATTGAAATATGCCTAACTAGATAACAACTGAAGACACCAAAATTTCTCCGGAGTAGACTTGATGATTTTATTGGTGCTAGTAGGGATGGGGGGGGGGGGGGGTCAAATATTTTAAAAAAATAATAAAATCGATTAATATCTTCCTATCGCGCGAGAACCTTCAATTTTCAAAAATTGATAAAAAATTCAGTAGGCATCAAAAATTTTAAGTCCTTGAAAATGATCAGCAGAAATTTGAAAATTTCTCATAAATGCAAAAAAATCTGACAAAAAATATATATAAATCAGCGTTAGGTAAAAAAATGTCTGATTTGAACTTTCATGAAATTTTCCAAGCCCAAAAATTCATTTCGATTTTTAAAAATGGTCTAAAAGTCCAAAAAAAATATGACAAAATGTCTGAAAGTCAGCGCAATATCTGAAATTTTCCAAATCCAATAAGTTTGGCTAACAAAATATTAGAAAGTTACCCTGATTTATAAAATTTTCCAAGTTCAAAAAGTCAATGGAAACTTGAAAATTTTTCCAAGTCAAAAAAAGTCACACAAAATGTCAAAAAGTCATTGTCAAGGAATTTTTCAAGTGCAAAAAGTTGAAATTTTCCAAGACCATTTACGGACACGAAAAATGGACAAAAATTTCATAAAAATTATTGAAAATGTTGCAAAAGTTGTTGAACAGTCGTCGAAAATGTCTGAAATGTTGTTAAAATTTGTATAAAAACCATCGAAAAATCGTGGAAAATGTCTGAAATGTTGTTCAAATTGACAAAAATTTCATAAAAATCATCGAAAATGTCGTAAAAGTTATGAAAAAGTTTCATGATTTTTATGACATTTCAGACAATTATTTCCGACGACTTTTTAACAACCTTCGAAAAATTTTCAATGGTTTTTACACAAATTTTAACAATTTCAATAACATTTTGCACATTTTTCACGACTTTCCAACAATTTTTGCATTTGGACATTTTTTACAACAATTCAATTTTCGATGGTTTTTAAAATTTTTGATAGGTACCTATACCTACTCGTAACTGAATTTTTGTCAATTTCCGAAAATTGAAGACTTTTCGACCCACCCTAATTTAAGTAAATTATACACTTGATGATTGATTTAAAAAAAAAAAAAATAGAAATTTTTACAACAATCTAGTAGCGATATCGAATTATCCGGAAAACACCTTCAACTCGATTTTTATGAACTCTTCAAAGGTCGGGAAAATACCTAAACTATACAGCTTTACTTCAGTTTTTCAAAAAAAACATTTTTTGCTCGATATCGACGATAAAAATGGTCAGAAGAAAGTATTCTGACCCGAAGAATTCAACACCACCTTCAATTTTTCTCGTAAAGAGCTCGATTGACGAAAAAATATCCTTTTCTGAGTGACACGTGTCACCGCACTTTGGTTTATTTTTCAAAAATGCGACATTTATTACCATATTTTTAACCATTTTTACAAAATCTCCAACCTCAGTTTTCAAACACTTCGGCTTCGTATTATTCTTCAAAAAAAAACTTTTCTTTAAAAATTTAAAATCAATCTTATATCAGAACTGGAGATTTGAAAAAGGGTTTGAAAATTATATCCTTTGCTAGAATTCATTTTGTACTTAAAATTGTTGTGAAATACAGATAATTCATTCTTGGATATTTTGAACCCTCTAATAACTAGTTAATTGGCCATTTAATACTCCAAATATTTCGTCAAAATTTCAATCCAAATCAGTTCCAACTCTAATCAAATATTCCATAAGAAAATAACAACTAATGAATAATAAAAAACTCGACTCGTGCAAGTACATGGCTGAAAAAGTCCAAACCCCTTTAAAACCCTTGGAGAGTGAGAGAATTCTTCCCTCCTACTGTTTAACGTCGTGTCAATATTGTCGATGAAATTAAATGCCAACAAAAAGATGAAAATAATTATACGTTTGTCACAATAAGGTAAAATCTAATTCATATAAAATTCATATTCACGATATTTAGGCGCTCGAAAACACTTTTTTTCTTCAATTAACGTTACATGAGTAATTTATCATCGTAACGCGACAGTCACTCGAATACCAAACATTTGTATAATTTTTTTTTTCAACGACCAACAATCCGGAAAACGGAAAGTTATCTTCTCTAGTGTATCTTTTGATTTTCATCGTCGAGTTTTTTTTCACTACGTCGCGTTCTAAATTTCATTCATGGTTAGAGTCTGACAGGCGCGAGCGTTATTTACGCAAGGTCGCCGTATTCATGCACTCGTACTAGCCGACATGCTAGAATCAATGATCACTGTAATCATCAATGAAATACACAACGATAAATAAACCATTTAGATTCTTTCTGCGAGTACGCGGTCGGTACGAGGCGTAAAATTCCAAGCGCGTGTTTGTTCCCATTTTATTACGCTTATAAATTCACCCGCCATCATTATCTTTACTATGATGACAGTTTCCGTCAAAGTTATTCTACGAATTGTGTATATTGTATATACCTACTTCATTCCGATTACTTAACACTCAAGTTGATTATTTGGTGAAGTACTTTTTGAATTTGTTTAATTTGTATTCATCGTTCAACTAGAATAAGTTCTTAATAAATATACAGATGTGTGGTAGAAAAGATGGCCAAGGCGAGGCGCCCACAGATAAGGGTAAAGTATGTCGAGAATCTGTGCGTCGTATCGCTTAATCTATCAAAACTCGAAAAAATCCCAAAAAATAGTTCAAGAGGTTAGCACAGGTACACTCACACTAGTTGACATGTGCTTTTTAGCATAGGATATGCTTTTGCGATGAGTGATTCTGCGAAAAACGACTGTCACGATCGACCGACAATGAAATTCAGACAGATTAACTTTTAGACATTTAGAGACTTAGAAAAAGAGTACCCCCCGTTAAGATAGGTGATTTGGCCCTACCTCCACTTTTCAAAACCAACTATCAGATATTACTAACAACGGAATCTAATCAACTTAACTTGGGTCACTTAAAGAACACGTCGCCCAGACCTCGCAACCAAATTTTGAGTTGCCGAATTTGATTTTTCGAATTTTGGCGAATTTTTGAAAATACGAAAATAGCTCATTGGTAAATCAATTTTTTACAAATACGGTAAATTTTGGGATAAAATTCTGAAATTCGGTTTGTATTTTAAAATCGACCCCCCGAGTCGATTGAAACCATTTTCGAAGCGATCTGGAGCGTTCAGCAAAAGTTGACTTTTCTCCAGCGTTTTAGAATCGCTCCAGAGAGCGCTGTAATCAACTTCGGTAGATAAAAATTTAATCCCAGCATGAGGGTGATAAATATTATCAGTCGATTAACACGGTTGAATTGAAAATCAGAAGTGACGAGTTGACACGTGTATTTTTTACAACTTGAAAATTTCGAGTAGGTATACAAAAAATTCCAAACAAATACGCGCGTCAACTCGTCACCTCGGATTTTCAATTCAACTGTGCTAATCGACTAATAATATCAGCCGAACGTCAGGATTAAATTTTTAGCTGTCGAAGTTGATTACAGCGCTTTCTGGAGCGATTCTAAAATGCTGGAGAAAAGTCAACTTTTGCTGGAGGCTCCAGATCTCTTCGAAAATGGTTTCAATCGAATCGGGGGGTCAATTTTAATATACAAACCAAGTTTCAGAATTTTATCTCAAAATTTAGCGTATTTGTAAAAAAATTGATATACCATGGGCTATTTTTGCAATTTTCAAAAATTCACCAAAAATCGAAAAATCAACTTCGGCAGCTCAAAATTTGGTTGTGAGGTGTGGGTGACATGCTCTTCAAGTGAGGAAAATATCAGGTCGATCGAAGGTGACCAGATGACAACGTTCCCTTGTAAGGACCCTTAAAAAAAGTTTTAGAGCGCATTTGCAACCTCCTACCCCACCTACCCACTTCCCTATGCACAAAAATCCCACTTTTTCATTAAAAATACCTATTTTAGGTACTGTTTGAGCAAAAATTATGAAATTTATATGGTAAGTAGAGGGAGTAGTGACGAATATTTGACAATTTTTTCAAATTTTTTTTACACTGCATTCTAATCAAAACCTTTTCTTGAAAATTTCAAACTGATATAACTTTAAAACTAGGACACATACATCGAATTTTATTTCTTCAAAATTTGGATCCAATCTGGTGCTGTCTATGGTAATTTTTTCAGATTTTTTGTCTAGGGGGATCAAAATGAAAAAACTGCATTTCTACCATAGAACTTCACATTTGCTACCATTTGTCCTCATTTTTCGAAAGTAAATTTATCTGGACATTTTTAAGTAACCTAAAAAAATTTAGGGTGCATTTGGAATCCCCATCTCACTTCCCCCATAGTCATACACGTAAATGTTACTTTTGTTTCAAAAATTTTCATTTTTGGTACTGTGTGAGTAGAAATGTGGCAAATTTTTGAGTACCTATTTTTTCAGTTTTTTTTTTTCAGTACATTCTAACCAAAACCCCTTTTAAAAATTTCAATCTTCTGTAATTTTAAAACATATAAGTAGGGGAAACTGTTGTACCTTGACCACGATGTACCTTGGAACACTCATAATAACTCCGTTAGGGGCTTCCCTCTGGGGACAATTTTTTGGTAGTAACGTTTCAAGTTCAAGTAGCAAAAATTTAATGTGTTTGTACCCGGCTACCGGTTATACCTTCGCAGCTGTGTGATATCAGTGCAAAAAGTAACTTTTTTTTCATTGTTTCAGTGATAAGTGCGAATATATAAACGTAAGTGCCGGTTTTTCAATTCCATCATAAGATACATTCAGTTTAGCAACTTTTTTCATATAACAACATTTTAAGAATTTTCACTCTTTTTAGGAGATTTTTCTCATTTAAAATTTTTTAACGGGTCGTGTACCTTGAAACGTATCGTTTTATACGTGTACCCTAGAATATAACATGAAATCATCATTTCAAGTAAATCAACACCTCATTGGTATAAATATAATTCCTTATCTAATTTAAGTATAAGCTATGATTGGGTACTTGAATAAAGTTTTGAGAATGAAAAACTGTTTACTTACCTTACGGAATTTTATTTTAATCAATTTTCACAATTTCAGAAATAAAAATGGTGTTGAGTAAAATCATTCAAGTTTTTGGAAATAGAGGCTTAGAAGTTTTTAAAAATGTGTTTCGCCGCCTAAAATGATCAAAAGATAAAAATTTCTTTGATTGTCATCTTTTTCCAAAAATTTGCTTTTCTGAAGGCACCCTACAATTTTTGGTTAAATAAAATCCAAACGTTCCAATTAGGGAAGCGTTTTCATCAAAGAGAAAGAATTTCTTTTCTGTCTCTGACTCACTGGAGGAAACGTTTATTTTCGAATCAAAAAAAGGATCTGAAATTCTGTATGTTTGTAGCATGTTGCATTAGGGTGCCCATTATTTTAAACATTTTTGAAAAAGTGGAGAGTGAGCCCCCTACATCTCTTCTCTATCACCTAAAACTAATCTCAGAATTTTTTCAACATTTTTCATTACTTTTTTCACTTTTTTATCCAAACTTCAGAATTGAATTTTTGGCAGGGGTTTGAAAAATGTGGAATTTTCCAAAGTTCTAATGCATTTTCCAAAATTTGTTGACTTTAATTTTTTTTAATTATTTTTTTCAAATGTTTTTGTAAAAAAAAAATCAAATTGAAATTTTTTGGCAGGGGTTCGAAAAATGTTAGCTTTTCTTAAGTAAAGCATTTTCCAAAATTTGCCAACATTAATTTTTTAATAATTTTTTTCACAATTTCTTGTTAAAAGAAATTGTAATTAAAAATTGATTTTGACAGGGGTGCAAAAAATACAAAATATTTTAAGTTGATTTTGTTCTTTGCTGTGTGCAAGAACATCGAAAAATGATTTGCCCCGATTGATCGAAAACAGTGGTGACAAATTTTTTAAAAATCAACTTGAAAAATTCTGTATTTTTCGCAACCCCGACAAAAATAATTTTCAATTTGAATTTTTTTGTAACAAGAAAGTGTGAAAAAAATAATTAAAAAAATTAATGTCAACAAATTTTGGAATATCTCACATTTTTCGAGCACCTGCCAAAAATTAAATTCTGAAGTTCAAGTGTTTTTCAGAAATGAAGTGTTCGACGTAAAATTTTTATGTAAATCCCATGTTGAACTATGAGGATCATGGGCGCCGGTTTAATTTTGTTCAAAAATTTTGAAAAAATTCTGAGATTAGTTTTAGGTGATAGAGAAGAGATTTAGGGGATGGACTCCTCCAATTTCAAAAATTTCCAAATAACGGATACCCTTATGTTGCATGTATGACGAAATGTCCTAAAATTTCCACTCCAGTTTATCGATTAGGGGAAAATTACCAAAATATTCTCTCTACTCCACGAAAAGATTATAAATACCATAACCTATGCCTAACTATACATTTCATCTTTCCAAATCATTCCCCCCATACAACAGTCAACATGTCGTAGAAAATAATTCACCGCATCTCTGTAGTCATTATAAGGACTCTTATCACCATATCCTTTCGTATAAGTATACATCGTATAGGTACGTCGGTCGGACCGATAAAATTACTTAAAATGCCCAACCACGTATGGCGATGATAAAATTAACGTAGATGAAGAGGAGGATGCAGCTAAACACACTGGATGACTTGTTCACTTTACTTATCACAACGTATACCGTTATTAGACGTAGGTACTGAAAACGACGTGTAGTTATTTCTACAATATGAATGAGATATTTATCAATGGATAGAATTTCCACCGATACGAACGTGAAACTGGTTTTTTTAATGGGTTCAGAAATAAGGTTAACACGTCACGAATAAATTTTTAAAATATCATCGTTATTACGGAAGGTCAGTGACAGATTCCGAAACAATGCTATCTTATCATCAGCCAGCAAATTAGATTCTCTCAAACATACCTATTAGCTATTATCTATACGCTATCGTTGTCAATCTGCAGGTAGACAAAAAATTTCCATTTAGGTTTTTGTTATTGGTAGTCGAACGCAGAGATTATGTCAATGGATGACATTTCAGTTGCGGAAAATTGCGAAAATCATCGACTACCTATGTGCCCGAGTTAGTTGTCATTTGTAAAACGGTGGCGCAGCGTACCTATGGTAACTTTCTAGCACATTACACATGTCTCGGCGTGAGGTTGTGATGTGCTGTTTTACCGCAGGACGTAACATGGGAACAGCACAACACAACAAGCTGGAATCCAAATGCAATGTTGCGTAAAACTTTAACCGCTACAGCAGTTTTAAGGGCACCGTCTATAGCTTTGTGGGAATCACTGACTATACAGGAAAAATATATGGTTAAGATGTTGCTAAACAAAACAAGCTTGACAAAGTAATTCCTTATCTGTCTTCAACCAGCTATACGAGTCCTTCTGGTCGCGAATTTGTCACGTGAATATTTTTCTTCGTATATTAAACCTGCTTTTATTTCTATTTATTTTTCCATCTTGGTCGGGCACAGGTACTCGCAACTTTTTTCCCCCTCCTCCAGGTGAAATAATCTCCGCCCTACCACCCATCCCCATTCTCGACGTTTAATTATTTGTTTATTACGGTGCTTCGGCGACCAACTTCTCATATTGTACGCTTCCTCGCCGCTTATAATTACTAAAAAGGCCTTCGGTTCGTCTGCTTATAAACGTATATACAGAATAACATAAATCAAGGGCTTACAATTTCTTAATCATTCACAAAATAATAGTTCGTAACGACAATAACAAAAAGTACTCATTATTGGTAGACAATTCAATGTCATTTTCATTAAGAAAAATTTCTAAACTTATTTGTTCTTCAAATAAAGAGTCTAAAGTTTTCGTGTCTCGTCGACTTCTCGCTAAATACTAAGCGTTACAGGAATACGTGATTATAATGTCTAATAGCAGTCGGAAAATAAAACCGATTTTCTTTCTCAGTCTGTCCCCCTCTCTATATCACTCTCTCTCACTCTTTGCCATGCGAGCTCACCAGCTTACCGTTGTTATCGTGATTTATACTGCAAAGCAACAAAAAATTGTAATTTATGTTTTCAATACCATGTTCGATATGTATGAGGAAATAATTACGGCTTGATTAAGAAGTATAATTTTTCATATGGTAATACAAATTTCATAACGTTTCTACAACATAAATAGTATAATAGTTCCGTTTTTTCTCTCTCATTTTTTTTTTTTTTTCACATGGAAAAAGAATATTACTCAACGTAGGTATCCCATTATTTACGTTAGATGTAAAAGAATGAGAGTATTTACGCTATTCGTAGCGCTTCTGAAATACACATATCAATGGTGTGGAATTATTGAAAAAACTTGTCATCATTTAAGTACGCGGTAACCTAGTTTCCAGTTTTGAGAGACATTTCGTACGCTTTATATATTTTTAAAACACGCCTCGAAAAACTTTTGCGAAATACCCAAGCATGCTGCAATTTTTGATTGATAACGTAACTTCTTTTCGGGTCAACCGAGGAACGCTTCATTTTAGACAAACATTTTTTTCGTCAAATCCTGTTCCATCTTAATTCGAAACGTTGCCTCGACGAACCGACGAAAAATGAAAATATCTGCGCGTAATTTCGTAAATAGAATGATAACTGAAAAATAAAAATGGAAATTGAATATTCCGAATTTCCGAGTAATCTTTTCATTCTATCAAATCTAATTCGAGGCGCAGAAATTGGCCAATTTTTGTAAAAATTCGTGCGTGTCAGGCACGGATTTACAGGGGGGCGCACCGGGTTATAGGCCGCAGCGGCGAAATCTCCGGACGGCAAATTTTGAAGAAAAAAAATCGAAGAATTAAAAAATATGAGATGACAAATTTTGAAAAAAAAAGAAAAATTGTTTCGATTACAAAAATTGAAAATTTTTCATTGCGATCTTTCAAAATTTTCTTAATTTTTCATGGTAAAAATCTATTTCTGCAAAAATCTAACGTTGACAAGACTGCAATGAAAAATTTTCAATTTTTTAATCGAAATAATTTTTCTGCGTCAACAGGAGCCCTTTAGTAGAAACTTATAATGCACTTTTTCAGTGGGGTGACCGAAACTCGTCCAGGCAGGTGGCCAACTCAAAAAGGGCAAAAGAACTGCGTTTTTTTCAAAAGTAACCTCACTTTAAGCATCCTCAGATCCTTCCCCCTTTGAGCTAGGAGTGTAAAATTTTCTAGGATACATTTCCAACTCAAAATGAACCACCCCCTAAGATTTGGTCAAAATCCAAGGTATTTTTTTTTCACAGTACATATACAATACACGTTAACTAAAAAGTTTAATAAATTGTTTTACAATAATACAATTTTTTGAACGGGGGGGGGGGCGATAGTGCTTATCTGAAAAAGTGGCATTTACATTTTAGCCCGTATTAGCAAAATCTTAAATCCGTCCCTGGTGCGTGTACAATGCCTAAATTCCTGTATCCTAAAAAGAATGTCTTCTTTTTACCACTGCATAATAGGAACAAAATTGCAGAACAAAAAATCTACAACTTTTGTTTCAAGTTTTTTGTCGTACCATGAATTTTTGCTGCAGCGTAATTTTTTGGGGAAGACAGTCGGGTGAAAAAATTTGATAAGTTGACGATACGAAAAAAAGTTTTGCACAAAAGTTTTTGACCATTGAAAACCAGTCATTTTTTATTCTATAATTTTTTTCTACCGTAAGCAGGGTTGTCCTGGCATGAAAAAAGTAGGTTGACGAGAAGCGATTCGGGGTCTCCCTACCCTAGGATGGAGTCGTCAAAAATGCTCGAAATGTTGTTAAAATTGTTGAAATTAGTGTAAAAATCATTGAAAAATCGTGAAAAATGTCTGAAATATTGTTAAAACTGTCAAAAATTACATAAAAATTGCCGAAAAAAATATAAATCCACTCCTCAAGCAGACATATTGGTACATGGATATGTTTTTTTGAAATTCGTCATGAAACTATAAAACATAGGATATGCTTTTGGTCATTGAATTTTTCAAGTGCACAAAATCGTGATATTTGAAATTTTCTTGAAATTTTTCAAGTTCAAAAAGTCATTTGAATTTTGAAAAATTTTCAAGTCCAAAAAACTCTGACAAAATATCCAAAAGTATCGTAACCGATTTTTGTGATTGAATTTCATAATGGAATTTTTCTGAAAATTATTAAAATCCAATTCCAAGCACAAAAATTCAGTAGAAATTTGAAAAAGTCCTCTGATTTAAACTTTCTTGAAATTTTTCAAGTCCAAAAATTGAAATTTTAGTTCTTCAAAATTTCTCAAGTTCAAAAAAGTCTGACAAAATGTCAGAAAATCAGCGTAATCTAAATCCAAGAAGTCTGCCTGACAAAATATCAGAAAATTACTCTGATTTCTAAAATTTCTTTATTCAAAAAGTCTCAATTATTTGTTTGACAAAATATTTGAAAGTTAGCATTATTTTTGAAATTTTCAAAGTACAAAATGTCAATGGAAATCTAAAAATTTTTCAAAGTCCAAAAAAGTCAGACAAAATTTTTAGAACAAAATTTTTTAAGTTGAAAAAGATTTAAATTGTTTGTCTGACAAAATATCTAAACGTCAGCGAGTTCAAAAAGTCTTACAAAATGTCTAAAAATCAGTATTAGTTAAAAAGTTGTCTGACAAAATGACTGATTTGAACTTTCTTTAAATTTTTCAAGTCCATAAAGCTGAAATTTTCCAAGTCCAAAAATCAATATGAGTTTTTAAAAATTTTCTAAGTTCATAAAAGTCTGACAAAATGTCTAAAAGTCATCGTCAAGGTATTTTGTGTCGGTTTTTAATTTTCCAACTTCAAAAAGTTGGCTGAAAATATCTAAAAGTGAGCATTATCTATGAAATTTTCCAAGTTCAAAAAGTCAAAATGAAATCTGAAAATTTTTCAAAATTCAAAAAAGTTTGACAAAATGTCTAAAATTTATCGTCAAGGAACTTTTCAAGTCCATTGAGTTGAAATTTTCCTAGTCCAGAAAGGTTTGACAAAATGTCTAGAAAAAATCTAAATTGTCTAACAAAATGTATAAAAGTCAGTATTATCTCTGAAATCTAAAAATTTTTCCAGTACCAAAAAAGTCTGACAAAAAGTCCGAAAGTCATCGTCAGGGAATTTCGTGACGGTTTTTCCGGGACACAAAAATTTACAATTAAAATGGACAATTAAAATGAACAATTAAAAAGGACAAAAAAATTGACAAAATTTTAGGATTGGCCCCAGTCATTTGCCAATTCCAAAAAGCCAGTGGAAATCTGAAAATATGACTTGTTGAGATATCAAACCACTTTTATCAGAGTTCAGACTTCTTTTGCTTTTTTGAAATTTCAGCTACCTACGTTACTTTATCAAAAAAAAATTAAAGGTATCACAAGGAATTGTAGGTTCACACAAAATTTTGGAAAATCCCATTTTCGATACCAATGTGTCGGTATGATTTTTGACCTTTTAAATTTGTGAGGAGAAATTTTTTGAATAAGAAGCGAAAGTATCATGGAAAGGTTGAACGAGGTGATGCCCCAGAAATCGAAATTTTTCTACGTTATCGAGTGAATTCTCAACTAGAATATTTTTTCATATTTTGACCTCTCGAGCACATATCTCATGTCATTTTACTAAAAAAAAAAATCGAAAGCAACTCTAAGGGAGGGGGGAAACAACTCAAAATTTGGGAAATTTCCAATAAGTTATCAAGCAGGTGGATGTTTTTCAATCTTTGAAATCCAAATTTGGATTAATTTTGACCATTATTTCTCTTTTGTTCATTTTCCATGAAATAACATCAAAAGCAGACTCAGGTGGTCAAGTAATAAATTTTTAGAATTTGATGCCTCGCTCGATTACATTGAAAAATGTTGATTTTTGATTCTCCTCTACACCTCATCTGGCTGGGGCCCCTTCGATGGTATGAGCCAAGGTTACATCAGAAATGGATTTCAAATATGAAAATAATACACGTTTGATATCCTAAGTATTCAAAATTTTTCAAAATTTTGATTGGTCTACTCGCTTCCCCCGGGTCTAGTTTTTCTTTTTTTGATGAAATAACATCAGAAAGGGACTCAGGAGGTCAAAAAACCTACATCTGAGTATCCCGCTCGATGGTGTTTGAAAATTATAAGTTTTGATCCCCACCCTCCCTCCCCCTGGGTCAATTTTCCCGTTTATTTACCGAAAAGTCCATTTTTTTTTTAAATAATGGTATTCAATTAATTTTATTGGAACATATTTTCCATTTTTTCCATAAATTTTTCATTGATATTATATATTTACAAAATTTTAAAAATATCATTCTGCGATGACATAAAATTTAACAACTTACTTAATTCAAAACCGTGTCCTAAAAGACAAAGTTGATTTATAAACGTGCGGTTTTTCGTTTTTTTAATCAATAGAATTCTTTAACAAAATGAATTGTTTTTTATTCTTTGGGGCATAACTATTGATTTTCCTCGACAAAAACTATAAGGAGGACATTTTATTCGATACAACCCTCATATCGATACGTTTTAGGCCCAATTCGATGAAGTGTGACAAAGCACTTTGATGAATTTTCTGAAAAATCAATTTTTTCGATTTACCGAACATAATTACATCAATATTTAATATGGAGCAATTTTGGGTACCATCGGTAGAGGTTTTCCCCTCGAGAATATTTTCTATCGAGAGAACGCTGTAAGCTCTCTAGAGATAACACAAAATGAAAATGTCTCGAATACCACTTCTACTTTATTTTTAGTTTGTTGTACTAATCATTCGAATTACTCGATAACTTCGCTGCACCTAATGAATAACCATGTCGAAATACGTACAGCGCTGGTAAATGAAAAACATTTTGAATAATGGCGATGTCAATGGATCGTTTATTAGTTTTTCAACAAAATGAAGTAATTTTTCTCACAACTTTTGACGCGGTGGTTTTCTTATCGAGTTCATTTTCCTTCCGTTCGTGTTGTGTGGGTTTTAAGAAAAAGGTACTCGCATAGATGCCATATAACTATTGGAATTGTATTATTGTGATTAAGATCAATTAAACGATGTTAATTTTATATTTTCCGTAAAAGTTGAGAGTTTCATTTTCTCGGTTTACGTCACCTTTTCTTTTTTTTTTTTTTGATTCATTTCCTCTTTAATCGAAGTCGAATCTCATATTCTTCGTTTTTTGTATCAATTTTCTCAGAGATTGATTCCACGACGAAAAATAAATACCTACATTAATTCCACGTAAAATCTCATACAACCTTATTAAAATTTTTCTGGAATAATTACAAAATGATTTTATCATATGTTTCAAGACAGTGAATGATTCAAGTGTTTTTGAGATTTCACTTGATGATATTTTACCATGAATTAGAATCCGTATTTCTTCATTCATTGCACGTGGAAAAAATTGTTTGATAAAATTTATAATCTGAAGGATTTTTTTATCAAGTTTAGTCTTAGTCAAAACTAATCAGCTAGTACTTTTTTTCAGAAAATTGAATGAATGAAAAAAATTGAAAAATTTTCAAGTTCGTGGTAATTTTTACCTTTTAGTTTCCTTAATAACTTCCCTTCGATCCGTTCTCCCAGCATCGAGTAAGAATTTTGTTGGCAAATATTGAGAATATTTTTAGGGGTGAACTTTCAACCTAAAACTGAAAACAGATTCCCACAGAATAAATAAAATCTACCAACGCAAAATAGTATATATCTTATGGCATATTTTTTAATTAAATGTACTCGTATCGTGTCATCTCGTTGGTTCGTATAGAATTTAAGCACTATTCGTATTGTGTAATCCATTGATCATTTCTTGCATCTGGATAATTTAAAGAAGTACATAGTAAAAGGTCAGAATTTTTAACGCTAATTCAAAAAAGTATAGAGATGGTCATTAGGTCAATAAATGTCTCATTGTTGAATCATAAAAATTACTCATGCGAATTCCTGGAGAGTGTTTTATTAGGCCTGGTAATATTTTTCAATTTAAACGGATGTACGTACTATCGAATCGAATTTGAATTCGTCAAATGAACTCGTTCGATGATATCATGATGATCGTGAGAGGAAAAAACTAATGTTTTTCAGTAGAGGCAAATAAGGTGAAAAAAGGAGGATATTTTCAGGGAAGTTATAGCGAATACGAAACATACACTTTGGGAGCTTTTCAACGATTGTGAGCAGATTTTCAGATATACTATGAAGCGAAATGGGAAAAGATGAATTGATTAATTACGAAAAGGTACCTAGTATTATCGCAAGTCGAGTTGATATGTTTTAAAGCATGAGATATTGATGCGTGTCTAGAAAAGCCTTGATTATGAAATGAAATCGACTCGCTGAGTAAAGCACCGTCGAGATGAAACCGTTACCATGGATAATCGAAATTTCGTCTTTGCTATCGGGTTTACTCGTTTTAGTGTATACCGTGTTTGTCAAAGACCAAATATCAAGCACGTACGAAAACAGGGTTTATGGAATTTGAAACATTTTTCAGTAGCGAAGAAAACGTACCTAAGAAAATATCTGAAAAAGTAAAAAACTGCATAATATAGAGCAAACGAGGGAAAATAAGGATCAAATGAGAGGCAAAAGGTCCATTTTTTCACATTGTTCTGAAAATTTTGGGGTCCATTTATTACAAAGAGCATATCCGCGGATTCAGGAAGAGTGATTTGGAATTGGTCCCCGGCAACGAATTTGAAACTATTCGGTGGAAGTTGATCCTTAAGGTCTAAAACCCACATCACATAATTTTCAGTTCGATATCTCACTCCTAACTCCCTCTGCGTGCTTAAACGTGAATTTAAGTTTAAAATTTCTATTTTTGGCAATTTTCAACCAAATTTTTTCAAACTTGTAAGGATAGTAGATTAGTGTGGAGTGAAAAAAACATAACTCGGATTTTGGCCAAATTCAAGGGAATGGTTCGTTTTGAGTTGGAGATACACCATAGAAATTTTTAGACCCCTAGCTGAAAGGGGGACGGAGCTGGGGTGCTGAAAGTGGAGTCACTTTTGGAAAAAACACAGTTTTTTTTCACTTTTGGGCAGTGCCACCTGCCTGGTACCCCGATTAACCCCTGAAAAATTTCAATTTGAGTTTCCACACCTCCCTAAGCCATTAACCTCGAAATTGTATGCCACAAAATCGATGAGTTACCTCTATCCTTTTTTTTTCATTGTGTGGAAATTTTACAGATGTTCACCATTTCGAGCTGGCACCTAATTTCGTTTCTATGTGGATTTAATTTTCATGTGTCAGAATTTTATACTCACACGAGCCATCTCGTATTAGGTAAGTACAAGGCACTCGAAAATGAGATTATTCATACAGTCGTATTGTTCTTATCAAAATGAGTGCAACGATTAAAGTATATAATTATTCATGCAACATGAGTATTTTTTAATTTCTTGTTTTTCGAAACGATAAGCTTTGAAAAGTATATTTATGATACGTACTTTAAAATTCGTCTCTTTATCGCTTCTAAATTACATAATGCTATCGAAATTGTGCTAAATATCTATATACTTGCTGTGGTTGGGTAAATATCGTAGCGAGAAAGTGAAAAAAACCGAATGAATTATTAGTGGGCCAAACATACTGGCGCCATATATTTTATACGTAAATTAAACACGCGAAATCTTACGAGATATTGTTAATTTGTCACATACGGTTATCAAATGTAAATACTCGAGTACATACGTAGGTATTGGTTAACGCGTGCTCAAGTACGCGACTATCATATGTATCTAATCTTCGTATGGCCAAAATTTACGGGTAGATACATACTATACACGTATGTATGGGTATTTTCCTGAACCTTTATTTTGTTTCATCATATCGCCCAAAATGCCGATTTCCCTTATTTTCTGTATTCTGAAATTCCCAACCGAATTTTTTAAAACTTGCAGGGATAATGGACCATACCAAGGGTCGTTTCTGGAAATTTTTTAATTTTTCTTCGAATCTTCTTTCATACTGAAATCCGAGTTTTAAGACTTCAAAGTGTAATATCTGCACGTTGTTTCAGACCTGCAAAAAAATCTTGATAAGTACATATATATATTATGTAGTATACGAAGTATATAGGCCACAAAATCCGGGAAAATGGTATATTCATGTTGGCGGTACAG
>FIZU01062176.1:0-11204 GCA_900064475.1 Pseudococcus longispinus
CCCCCCCCCAATCAAATAACTGTTGGCTGCTTGAAAGTTACACAAAATTTTTGAAAAATTGACCTAGGGGAGAATAGGGATGGTTCGGACAATTTTTACTTTTTCGCGTTTTTTCTTCGAAATTAATGGACTGATTTGAAAATTTCTTGGACCAAAAGAACTTTCAAACTTTTTGGAACAAACCGATTTCTGAATTTTTCGATATGACCATGGGGAGGGCGGATTGAATTTTCAAAATTTCACTTTATTGTCCTAACAATCAACAACGTAAAGCCATACCTAATCGATACAATTTGTCAAAACCAGTGGCGCGGCGTAGCCAGGATGAAATCGTGGATAGGTTTGTGTTTAGTTTTTAGGAAGGGGATTAATCCAGAATATAATTTGGTCGAAAAGCATAAAATTAAAATCGTCAGACAAAGAAAGATAGGCAATCATAGAAGCTTCACGAGGCTGCGAGTTGTGTGATGATGTTTCGCACCTGGACGAATTTCAATGTTGGGAACTTTACTTAAAAGCTGGAAAAACGAAGTGAAAGTCGGAAATTAGGGCGAAGGGAGCGAAATATTGGAACAGGTACCCTTTTAGTTCTTGAAAATCGCATTTTCTTAAAACTTTTTCCGTTTGCAGAATACATTTTGAGCAGATAGGAGGAGAAGGCAAAAAGAAGGTATTGGAAAATCACGTATCAAAATTATTTTTCAGCATGAATGTGCTGTATTCAACTCCAAAAATTAAAACCGAAAATTCCCCTTCATTTTCATACTACCCATGAAACTAAAACATAGAATATGCCTTTGCTCGTTGAATTTTTCAAGTCCATAAAATCGTGATATTATTTGAAATTTTCAAATTCAAAAAAAGGCCGACAAAATGTCTAAAAGTCCGCCTTAGGTAAAAAGCTGTCTGATTTGAACTATCTTGAAATTTGTAAATCCATAAAGTTGAAATTGTTCAAGTTCAAAAATTCATTCGAGACCTTAAAAATTTTATAATTCCAAAAAAATTCTGACAAAATGTCCGAAAGTTGTCGTAATATCTGAAATTTTCCAAATTCAAGAAGTCTGCCTGACAAAATATCTGTAAGTTATCCTGGTTTCTAGAATTTTTCTTTAGCTCAAAAAAATCTAAATTGTTTGCCTGACAAAATGTCTGAAAGTCAGCGTTATCTCTGAAAATTTTTCAAAGTTCGAAAAAGTCTGACAAAATGTCTAGAATTCCAAAGAGGTCTAAGCCCTCCTTAACGACTGAAAAGTTGAAAAAAATGATGAAATTTCAGCATTTGAATGTCTTTTTCTGAAAAAATCTCTCTCGCTTCGCTCGGGCTCGATACCATTTCTATTTCCATAAAACAATAGATATTTTATGAAAAAAATTCACATAAAGTTGGTGTTTTCTCACCATTCTCTGACGGACTTCCTAGCTACGCTATTGACAGGAATTTTTATGGGAGGGGGCGGTAACCTGAATGAGACAATTTTGAGCACCCACACGATGGCTCGAAATCTTACCTCTTACGATCATCACCGATATACATTGATAATACTTCGAATATACTCGTACCTATATCATATTCATACCCTTCAAAGTCTTTTTCTATTAGAGGCTTTGTTTTCAAGATTTTTGCAGTTTTTCGTTTTCAAAATCATTGACTTTTTATGTGGCCCACCACGAGACAATTCAGCAGACAAAAGTGGATGAAATTCGTTCTTCATTTGTGGCAACTGATTACCACAAGATACTCTGAGGCATTCGCCAAGCCGAGCCAAGCCATAAGAAATGATAATCGAAGTATAAAAACTCGATTAAATCATCACCCAATTTCACTTGCGCGTTTAATGATGTATGTATGTAGGTAGGTACATAAATGCGCGAGAGACGTACCACCAATTAATCGACGCTAATCTACAAATGGTACAAGTAAAAAAAGTATATCTATGCTCTTCTACGAGTACATAGGAGAAGGCGATATCTAATCTCAAACGTACAGCTATCCGTTGATGCCTGCGGATCGAGGCATGGGCATGGGCATGGGCATGGGCTCGTTCGATCAGAATCCCTTGCAGCCAGCCAAATCGCCTAAAATATTGGCTAATTTTTAATTTATCGCCTTTTCGTCTAGACCATTTGCGCCTGCGCCTATTCGGCCGGGTCAACGTGTTAATTACACCGGCTGCGGCTTATAGTTAGTTAGCCTCAGCAATGCGCTTAATATACCGTTCAATTGAATCGAGTTCGCGGCTCAACGTGTTACGTATGGCGCGCTGCACTTTGCAATGGCCTGCGCCAGCCGCCAGGCTGCCAGGTCGCCCCTCCGCTCCATTCCGTTCCGTTCCGTATCAACAGCGCCATTAATCGTTCCATTATTTAAACCTTTTTAATAAAGACGTACGTGGGTATTTCGGGCTAATGAAAGCTATACATATTAATTATCACCCGATCAAGTAGGAGTGTTGAAAAGTGTCAGATCAATTTAGGGTTTCTCATATTTGCGTTGCTAGCGCCGTCGTCGAGTACCTATTTAATGTCTGCAAATCGTGATATGGTCGTTTTAAATCCAAAGTCAATGTACTCTTACCTATTCTCTAGATGTATACTATGTGTACGTATTTCTGTCCTTTTCTCTCTTTCGGTCATTTTTTTGTTTATTTAGTACGCTGTTTTTTTTTTTTTGCGTCCATAGGGAAAGGGATACGAATTTATTATTTCGATACGTGTTATTTATACGTATAGTTTTACGCTTGAAATATGTAATAACCTCTGACAGGGTATAATTTCGCAGGTGATTTACTCGGTGTGCGAAAACACATATACCTACGTCGAGTTATAATTAAAAGACTACCGTGCGTGATTTTAGTGCGCCCAATCACCGACCACCGTCATCCTTAACCGTGTAATTATTTTATTAACTCGCAACGTTCGGTCCATTTCTGTATTTGGTTTCAGCCGATCAAGGTACATCGTCTCAAGACGAATACTCGTACTTAGGTATACCAATAGCTGTCCACAGTACGGCTAGTCGGCTGCGTAATTAATTATACGTACATCTAGGTACTAGTACATATTCATACGTTATGCGGTACCCATAATCGATGACTCCGCGCTCGACTTAATGATTAACGTTTTACTAGCTGCGTTTGTCTTATAGCGATAGATATGTAGATGCGCAATACATCTACGACTCCACGTCTACATAAGTCTATCGTGTACACATTTTACGCTTATGCTCGTCGTTATGTCACCTCGGTGCTGATAATAAAGCGGTATACGAGCGCCTTCTTTTGTTTAATGAATAACGACACGCGCTACTCGACGATAATTACTTTCTCGACGACGATTATTTACCCGATCGTAATCGCTCGCAAATGGTTGATGGCTGCTCTCGGGCTGGGACAGCGATGTGGACGGATTTAGCCCTTAGACGCGTCACGTCGCCATCGCATCGTCGTAAATACGCACGACGCGGCGCGGCGCGGCACAGTCGATAGTCGAAAATGCTGTAACCGGGTCACGGTTACCGACGCCCGAAGGTTTATTTGACAAATCATCGCTCGACTGTGCGACGGCGCCGCGCCACTGCGTGCCATTAGCCCTGCGGCGCCCAAGCCGCGATCATTTTTCGCGACCGCGGTCGCGTTCGCGTCCTCTTCCCAATTTGAATCGATAAATATGCAAATACTCGGCTACTTTCTCTCGAAAATTATGAGAATCGGTGGAAAAAAAAACCGGCCGCCTAAAATATTACAACGACATACTAAATAAGAGGGAAAAAACTCGACATAGACATAGTACGCTCGCGGCCGCGAATCCAGCAACGAAGAAGCGAATTCGAAGACTCGATGGTCGTGCAAAACGGATGTACGAGCAGAGCTACAGCTACTCGTATCTACCAAATATGAAAATCGGAAGGTCGTCAAACGACCTCATGTCACGGGTGTCCGATACCGTAGGTAATCTCGTCGCGCCCGCCCGCGCCACCGCCGCCATCCTCGTTCAAAATCTACGAGCTCCATCGCGTGCAGCTCGCAGGTACGTTAATTTGGCAAATTAATACGGTAAAGTGTCGTCTTTCTCTCTCTCTCAATCTCTCTTGCTTTCTTCGATGTCGATTCCGTATCGGTACTCTTCTCGGATGCGAAGAGTTAACACGTTGTACGCCGTATTCTTCTCGTACCAGCGTACGCAGATGTACCAACTACCTACCTAGCGCCTAATGTACTCTGACACTCGTACCATATCGTATGCCATGACGACTGACGAGAGTTATCTAAATCAACTACCGAGATGCCAGATGCTGGCCATGCGTATTCTTCCCATTTCCCATTCCATCGACGTACATCACTCGGGGGATTATCGCACAGACCTTCTCTCATCGAAAATATTCCAAATACGTAGCTACAATAACTCGACTTTACACGGTACACCGCAAAGTATAAGCAGTATACGTATACTTATAGGTAGTATTAGCGCGGTATAGTACACGTTTTAAGCAGAAGATCGTGTAAGCCACGAGGTCACGGGAACAATTTGTTGCTCTTCTTCACCATATTTTCTCTCTCTTTTTCTCTTTCTATCTCAGCTAGTCTCCATCCATCGCCTTTCAAGACTTAAGGCTACCATAGTACACGCGGTATAACTATGTGTTATACGTCGGACGCGTGAGTTTGTAAACTATACGTCGGTTGGACACGCCTTTGAGTTTTCATAGTATTTGGTCGCACCAAAAACGTTGGTTGGACATGATTTCGCATCAAAAAACTACGCAAAACGCTGCAATAGATTAATTTCAGGTGCTCGATCATCGAAGCTGTCTTCACAAATCGTATTACCTACGAATTACGATCACCTAGTCTAGTTTGATGAAGTTGTTGAAAAGTTTGAAACTAGAATCATACCTCAAAGCCGTGAGTTGGACCATCAGATGCTACGTTTTTCCAAAGCACGAACTCGATGGTATGTAAAAAGATGGCAAAATAGTCGAGTTTTTTTTTTGGTTGAACCCAAAAAGAGGAAAATTAGTTTCGAATAGGTCATATTCTAAGTATAAAGGATTGAAGTAATCTTGGAAGAAAACTGCATTCAAAATTTGAAATTTAATCATTTTTTCCAACATTCCATTTGTTAAGGGGGTAGGAGGTGGTGGAGGGGGGATCTATACTGCTCAGCCAAACCTCTCCCTTTTCGTTAGTAGTCTATTTTTACCACAAATGAGGGTGGACAAAACGGTCGAGGGGTGTGGGGGAAGACCACCTCCCAACCAAAATTCTTCGAAAGTCACAAGTTTTGTGATTTCTCGGTAAGATTTTGTCAAAAATTTTGAAAAATCAACTAAATTTTGCTGGGAATTAATGTGAAAAATTGACTAAGTTTTGGAAGTTCGTTGAACTATTGATTGAAAATTTGACGAATTAAAAATTTTGCTGATCAATTGGAGGTATACATTAAAAAATCGCAATATGTACTTTCGAAAGGGAAAAAACCGTGATGTGAAAACTTGACAGATACATACTATAACTGAGATGAAATTTTGCCAAAAATTTTGAAAATCGACAACTTACTAAAAAAAGTTGATAGTTTGTCCGCAACTTTCTCAACTTTTTTGGCCATTGTCAAAAAATTTCTCATTTTGAAATAAAACTTTGAAAGTAAGCTTAAGCAAGAATACGTCACATTTAAAAAATTTTCGGGCCTCTAAGCCTAGCCAGGGAGCTCCACCGCCTGGACCCCTCCCCAACCCGTTGGTTCTGTTTCTATACTACGTACGAATGTATAAAATATAGGATATGCTTCCATTTTTCATGTAAAGTCTGATCTATGAAATGTTTTTCAAATCCACAAAGTCTAATATCTGACAAAAAAGTTGTCTAACAAAATGTCTAAGTCGGCGTGATTTCTGAAAATGTCTACCAACGAAATGTCTAGAAGTCAACGGATTCTCTAAAATTTTCCAAGTCTAAAAAGTCTCGTGTCTGACAAAATGTCTAAAAGTCATCACCGAGAAATTTCGCGAAATTGAGAGTCCAAAATTGAAAATTGTCTTTTTAAATGCCTAAATTTTGGTTCACGTACGACTAAAGAAATTTAATGAGGGCTGAATAATTTAGTACGAGTACAAAGAGGATTTTAAGCCATGTCTAATGTCTTTTCTCTTTCTCTTCCCATTTACCAAACGTTCACGCCTGATTTTAGAGCAATAAAGTCATACTTGAATGGAAAAGTCAAAAAATTCAGAGTCTCAGAAAGTTTCCCAAGTCCAAAAGGTCATCCGGAATAACACAAATTCACGGGGTACTAAATTTCGATGACTCCTAGCCATAAGACAAGACGTGCCCATGTCAATTAGTCGTATTTAGCTGCTAGTACGTAGGTGGTTATGAAAAAATAAGAACGTGGTGGTGTGACAGGACAGCATTGACACCGATATGCAAATGCGTGATATATGTTGCATTACAGGATCGTATGAAGTTAGGTGACAGGTAGTTCGGGTAAATGGGTAATGAGTATACGGTAAATTTTCATCACGACTCCGTTCAGTTCTTCTCCCCTACCCCCTAATCTCGTCCTTACAAAAATGCGTTAATCGATGCAAAAAGCTCGCGCGATAGTCAATTTATTTTCAATTCCACTCTCGAGATACGGCTACAGCACGTGAGTACGTATTAGCTACCTGCACAAATATCGTTAACCCAGAAATTACTTATATCTAGTTAATATTAATGAGAAAAACGACGAAGGCGCGAATTTATTTTTCGTCAACCTTTTCTCCGACATGGCGTGGTATGTTCGTCGCATGTTGTTTCAAAGGATGGGACGCGACGCCGACGACGGTACCGCAATACCGGGGACGCGGACGGGCGCCTTCTCCGCAGTCCGTACCCGTACCATCGCTTCGTAGTCGTAATAGCTCGCGATAGGCGGCCGGGCCGCGTGAAAATTCGAATCATTTTTACCTCGCAGGTTTCATTACTCGGCTTTCTTAATTTTCAAGATGAGTCTAGAGCAATTAACGCGATATCTTTCTAATTAGTTCTTAATGCGCGCCTTAGCGTAGGTCTGATACGCTGCGTCTCGGAGTATCCTTACGTACGACGCGACGCAACCCAACGCGCGTACTCTCTACGTTTATTAGCAAAAATGGTCGACTTTTGTAATTGCAATTTTTTACTCTTTCGTACTCGGCGAATAGTCTCGAGGCTATCCCCGCTGTAATTAGTAATTTCTATCCCGAGACGCGACGCGATGCCATCCATTCCGTTGCATACTTATTGGTAAACAGATGCGAATCGTAAATGAAGCGAGTAGATTTGTCGAGTTATCTTCGAATATGAATATCTTCCTCGCATCTAAAGATGTCGCCAAGTTTTTGAGAACCAGTGATAATCTATTTTCTTGACGAAATCAGAATCCGTCGAAAAATTCGGTGAAGTTGTCTAAGCTCATCCGAACAGGATATTGGAACAAAGATCCCAGACTTCATTTCTTCAGCGATTTTTTCATTTTCTCTATTTTCATCGGTCTTCAAAACTCAGAAACAATTTGTAACGGTAACGGGATATTTTATTTGCCTACGTAGAAGGCTATTTGTTTTTATGGGTTTAAAAAAATACTCCTTCGGCAAGGACATCTTTGTGTTGCTTGATGACTCTTTTCTTACGGGTCCCAGTTTTTTCGTGGTACACCATTACTATCGTAATGCCGACAAATAAAAGGTTTGCAAATTTCAACCAGAGTACTACAGATAGGCACACGACTAGGGATGGAGATTGGAGGGAGTCTAAAAAAAAAAGAGGCGAGACCTGGGCAGTGAGCATGCTACAACTAAGAAATAGCGCTCCGATTTCAGCGTGTCTAAATGTGGAATTTTTATGAAAAGGGTCCACCTTGACACCCAATCATTTTCTTATACTACGTGAAATTTCATTCAAAATGAGATCTAACGGAGCTTTCTATCTTCAAAATTAACGGAGTTATAAGCATTTTGAAAACGAATGTCCAAAAACCAAGTTTTAAAAAAACACGTTCAAAGTTTTGCAAAACAAACCAAAAACAAAAAACATTGGCCACAAAAATCTTGAAAATGAAGCCCCCGCAGAAAAAAACTAACCGTTTACTACGGAAAGAGAATTTCAAGCCCTACAATTTTGATTCTTGGAATTTTTTTCGTAGGACCCTCAGTTTGACCAAAAAAGGTATTCCATTTAAGGTCGACGCTTTTGAAAATGAAAAACAAAAAAAAAACACTTTGACTGCAAAAATCTTCAAAACTAAGCCCCCTAGAAAAAAACCGATAGCTCGTAGGAGAAAGAGAATTTCAGGTTCTACAATTTTTACCCTTTCCATTTTTTTCATGGCTGTTTAGACCAGAAATTTCATGTTTATGAGAAATTTCTTCATTTTCAAAACCATCGATTTTGTAAATTCATCGTAAATACGGATTTTCTGGCCAAACTAAGGGTGCTACGGAAAAAATGCACGAGATGAAAATTGTAGAGCTTGAAATTCTTTTTCATAAAAACGCCACAAATAGTTTTTTTTTGAAATTCACAACTTTTGCGCGACTTTTCACATACCAATTGTTTTTTTTCTTGACAATTTTTGCAAGTTCATTACAAAAAAATTGATAATAACCAATTAACATTTTTTCCAATAAAAGATCAAAAATCCACGACTTGTCAATGATCTCGTAATTTTTTTTTGTATATTGCCTAACTTTTCCAGGACTTTCATAACCTCTTTTTGAAATCTACGACTTTTCTATGATTTACATGGTCTATGGCCCTATAAACCAAGGTTGGACCGACAGACGCTGCACGAACGAAAAACGAAAATGACTTGAACCAAGGACGTACCCACAATTTTTTTTTCAGAAAGGCTAAACATGTGGAATAGAGAAGGGGCCAAAATCATCGATTTATCTTACCAATTTGGAAATTCCAACACAATCTTAATTTCATGATTTCTTCAAGTTGCGGATAAGGTCACACAATCCAAATTCAGGACTACTCCATCAAAATCATAAAATTATTGATTTTCTCAATTCCCAGTATTGAAAGTTGCCATTTTTTCCATTCTTTTGGTCATTTTCAATCAAAATTATCACTTCGCAGTCCTGTAGCCAGCCCCTTGGGCGTACCACCGATTTGGATACTTGGTACACTGATACTCAGCCTATCAAAAAATGGGCTCTATGTTGAACGCCATAAGGCGATTTTCTACCCAATTTTTCGATATCTTCGAAAACTATTCGACCAGTTCAAGTAAATTTTTCGCAATTAATACGTCGATTTACTTAAAAAATTGTTACTTCGAAGTCAAATGAAGCTTAAATACGTTTTAAATGACATTTTCACACAAACCAGATCTGAAGTGACGTCATCAGTCGTCAATCAAAACGCTGCAAATCTATCAATTTCTTTTCATCCGATGAATTTGCAGCTTTCTGATAGGTTGATGACATCACTTCAGATCTGAAGACTCAGATTTGAACTACGTCGAGTACCTACTAGTACTGAAAGACCAAAACCAATCCCTTACCTATTTTGTCTGTATCTATTTCTATTCGATACATACGAGTAGACTACGTATACATATGTGTCAAATATGTAGCATACGTGAGACAATTCGAATCGACACGACACAGCGCCGTTTTCCGTTAACTGCCTCTGGTCTCTGTAAGGCAATCGCAAAGGAACACCTATCTGGTATTTTTTTACGTCTTGGTTGCGCTCTACCTGGCTGCTCATTATTACCGTGTCTAATAATGAAATTGGCCCAGACTCCGGTGATATATCTGGACAGAATTACAACGCCGCAGTCGCCGCCATCGTATTGCTCTCGCACGTAACTTGGCCGATGCTCGATTATTACGCAGATGAATATATCATTACGGCGTTCCGCGCTCCATCCAGCGCCATATCCGATTATACGCTGGTAATTAGGTATTGCACGGACGCGTACGTGTATTCGGTATTCGTTTTCGTAGGCATCTATACATGTACGTGGAATCGCGACGTGTTCGCCTGTTCGCGAACGCCTCGCCGCAGATGGTATGGTATCTGCTGCTAGAGTATTTTTCATTTGCCGCTGCTCCAAATCGCGCAATTATACGAGCATCGCGTACCGTCGCTGATTTTAAATTAACTTTTTATACCTGTATATTGATCTAGAAAAAAGTCCGCGCCAAGGCTAGCAACTCGGAGTATCGGACAATTTTCAATTCGGCCAGTCCGTACCGTACCGAAGTACATCTACGAACTTATACGTAAATAACGGCGGCGGCGCCGCGCCGCGTGCCAACAGCGTTTCACCTCCGGTCATTCAACGGCGAGCGTTTTTTTTCTTTCTTTTTCACCTTCGATCAAAACCTCACGTAGAGTTTGCCCGTTTGCACTGGCCGACATAAATGGTATCGAGCTACCTACGAAAAATCTACTCGTACCTACGTACGACGTATCTCCATCTTAAGTGCAACTGTTCGACTGGAAGGGTAGCTCGAGGCTCTTTTCTCCAATTTCGTCGTCCAAGTTTGACTCATCCTTGAATGCCTCCGGCATTCGCCAGATAATCCAAGTACCACGTAATGACTCGGTTTCATTTTTATCTACTACTCGTATTCTTCGATTTCCGCCTTCTGCGGATATTCTACGACTATATCCTTTCTGCAGATGAGACTCGGCACGTCAACTTTCAAAAATTGCCAGCGCCGAAATTTTCATTTCTAATAGTCACCCACCGCGCTCATTAATAAATTATCACCAGGTTTTACACCGTTGCTTCCAATAACACTCGACTCATCACTATTCGCGTTTACTATTGAACCGGTTTACAGCGAGTTCTGCGATTTTAAATAACGGCGAGGATATATGTGTAGTTTTTTTCTCCCTCTTCATCTCTCATTCTTTATTCGTTTCTTTTTTTTAACTTATTAGTTCGTCAGAATGATGGAACGAGGTGGTACATTATAATGAAACTGTCACTAGTTGCAGAATGGCCATTTACCACTAACGAGATCAGGGTGTCTACTGGCAGTGAATTTTGCCAAAATTTCAACAAAACTAGTGAAAAAATTGAAAAATTGAATCGAATTGAACTACTTTTGGCATCGGATATGCTTTTAGTATGGGCAATTCCGCAAAAAACGAGACGAAATTACGAGAGCGTAATTTACTGAAATCAAGCGAAATCATTGATCATCAGCACATTCC
>FIZU01062177.1:0-14787 GCA_900064475.1 Pseudococcus longispinus
GGGTCAATTGGTTACACATATGGAGAAAATAATTCCATATTTTTTATTTTTTCCCTAACTAAATTTTAAGTGGTGCCATGAGCCCCTACCCCCCTTTTGGAAAAAAAACCGTAAATTTTTTTTAATTTTTTAAAAATTTCAAGCAAAATGGTCACAACGTTAGTTAGTATTACCCAACACGACCCTTTTTGGTGATTTTTCACATTTATCCTTGTTTTTAGGGGGTATCAAAAAATTACAATTTTTGATAGCTATTCTTTGTGTTTTTCAAAACGCATCTGAAAAAAATTGAAAAAAATTTTTTGCAAATAAAATGGTCTCAACACATATGTACATTTTTACCCAAAAACTCCGTTTATAGCGAATTTTCACTAATTTACCTCCATTTTCAGGAATATTAATTTTCTAGATATTTTTTCCATTTTTGATAGTTTTTGTAAAGTTCTCAAGGGTACGATAATGATGAAAAATCGCCGTAAATGGGGTTTTTGAGTAAAAATGTATGTGTTAAGACGATTTAAAAATTTTTTTAAATGTGTTTCAAAAATACGAAAAATATTAAAAATTGTAATTTTTCAATGTCCCCTAAAAACATGGGTAAATGTGAAAAATCGCCAAAAATGGTCTTGTTCGGTATAAGTACCTATGGTGTGAATATTTTGCTTAAAATTTTTGAAAAATTAAAAAAAATTGTACTTTTTACGTTTTTTTTTTCATTTTTTCAAAAAGGGGGAGGCTCGTGGCACTACTTAAAATTCAGTTGGGGAAAAAATGAAAAATAGGGAAATATTTTCTCTATTTCCAAAACGATGACCATTCTAAATAGTAGACACGTGAATCTCCACGAAAATTGTCCATTTTCTGCGACACAAATTTCAGGATGGTGCTACTTATTGGCTTTCAATCAGAAAAGTAATGGCAGATTTGAGTTTAGGAGGGTCGAATTATATGGAAATGATACCAAAACCAAACATACCCCTACCCCTTCGTATGCAGAAATAGGGGTGGTTCTACCCCCACAGCCCCCTGATGCCTGCCTCCTAAAGTCAATTTTTGACGGCCCCGTCCAATTTTTCTTTTGGTTCATACTAAAAGAAAAGTCACGTGTCAACTCGTGTTCAAAAAACAAAATAGGTACCTGTGCTAGCCACTTGAAATACCCTGAGAAAACATGAAATCAAACATACCGAATAGAAGTTTGATATTTGATATTTCTTACGATAACTATCATGGGCTGGTTCAGAATACGATGATCGTATCGTATGTACAACGAAGCAGCGAAGAACACAGAGACCGAAGAAGGGGTTACGAATATGGTGTAATTAAAACGTAAAATCGGAAGTCTGCGAAATTTAACGATCGCTGGAGCGGTGCGAGCGAGAGAGATATACTCGTAGTCGGGCGTTGTCTCGCCCGTAAACGTTTTCCATTTCCAGCGACCGACGCGACGACGTGTGCACGATAAAAACGGGGCGTTGTCGAGTGAGCTATCCCATAAGTACAGATGGGGCTAGAAGAGCGGGTGGCGATGGCGGGTCTCTGTCGTGGTAAAGTTTTCCATTCTGTGTCTCTTTTCCTCTGTTTGAGATCTTTTTCTAGTCTGAAGGTCTTTTTGGTATATTTAATTGGTATACATACGTTATACGTATGTATTACGAGTGTATTAGTCGATGTGTAACGTGAAAAGATAACAATATAACCGACGATTGTGACAATAACGTGGATCAGCGTCGTCTATACGTAGATGTTTATGTGTTTGTGGTATATTTGTGTAGGTGAGATAGCTCGTCGCTCGACTCTATAGTGGTTGGTGGTACATTATACCAGAGAGAAAATTCTGTCAACGACCTCTCCATCGTCGCTTTGTACGGTGTTTATCGAATGTTGCGCCACTGGCCGTCTGTTGGATTTAAAGGGGTGTGACACGGACTGGTATTCCGGTTATCGAACGATGTGTCTGGTAACATTGAACCCTGTTTTGGAATTTTATGTACCCCTAAGTGATCCCGGTGTCGAGTTTCGTATTTGAATATTAATTTTCTGCTTAGAGTTTACCTTTTTCAACTTATAGGTAGAGTGATTCTTTTATTTATTTTTTTAAAATCTAGACTCGATACGGTGTGTGTTTTTTACAAGACGAAATCTCCTCTTTTCTTTTAGCAGTTTTTTTTCTTCGCAAGAGGGTGATTAGATTGTAAAATTAGGCTAGTGGAACTGGTTTAAGTAGTGCGAATTTCCATTGTTGATCGAGGTAGCCAAGTTTATACACGTAGATATGCGTGGCGAAAAATATAGAACAATTTTAATTACCTGCGGGGTTGTTCCCTTTGAGGTGTTTACCCTATTTCGAAGTGGATCTTGATTTAACTGAAGTTTAATCGTTAGACTGGTTCGTTTTTGCGCAGTTATCTTACGAGAAATCCGCTTTGACGTGGTATAAGTAAGTGAACGAATCACATAAATAGTATTCAAGGTGTAAATTCAATGAAAAGGATATCTGACTCGGATGGTCAGTAATAGATTCAAAAATGACGGTTTATTGTATTTCAAGAAGATGAATAATGCATTCATTTGTGTTGTGGGAGAGCAAATAGACAAGGTTGTCTTTTTCTCAAGTTGATAAAATTTAATTTCGAGTTCAATTTGAGGTAAAAAACGGGCAAAAGTGGGAATTTTTCTGAAAAATCACTTGTAAAATGGCATTTTAAATTAATGAAAAAACCTGAAAAAACTGCATTTTGAGTTGGGGATTGGAAATTGATGTTTTCAGCCACTCAATAATTTTTCTATGATTCGTGTTTGATTACGAATTGAGAATTTATAAAAAATTGTATTTTAATTGACCCTTGAAATTGAAAAAGTTTCAGGAAAATTGCAGTTTGAGTTGAAAAGTTGTCAAATTATATTTTTCAACCTCTCGATAGTTATTATTTGATTCGTTCTCAAGTTCAAATTGAAAATTTTGAGAAAATTGTATTTTGATTCAAGATAGAGAAGTTGGCAGTCAAGAACTTGTGTAGGTACTTTTCAGTTCTCTAATAGGTGAGATACTCCTGTTTTTCGGGGACGGATTGAAGTGGGCGTTATTTGGAAAGGGGGTTAACTGAAATGATGAAATTTCAGTGTTTGAATTTCTTTTCTGTAAAAATTTTCGCTTCGCTCGGGTTTAATAGATTTCCTTCCTTTCATCAGTTCACTTACGTTTTCCAATGTTGACTACTTGTTCTGTTTTTAGGTATTGACTTTTTTTCCTCGAATGTAATTCATATTCTCAGTGGCGTATTTAGGGGTGGCCTCCAGGAGGTATGCAACCCCCTTGACAACTGAAAATTTGGAAAAAAATTGAAAATTTTTAGCTTTTGATGCTACTTCCTACAAAAATTGTCGCCTTTGCTTTGTTCGGGCAAAATACTTTTACTTCTTTTAATCAAATAATAAATATTTTGTTTAATTTTACATAAAATCTCCTTTTTTTCGAGAAGATCCTCACCCCCTCCCACCTTGTTAATGGCAGTCTGACTGCACTACTACATTTGTGTAGGAAAATCTTAGATAATTTTTGTTTTCTTTAATTTCAGTTAATTAATAAATGTGTTTTTTTGTTTTGTTCTGTTATAGGTAAGTGCCTGTGGGGATATTCAAATAAATAGTTGATTGTGTACTTATGTAATATCATACTCGTTACTTGTACGTATCAGAAGAGCTCGTGAAGTAAGTTTGAAAAAGTAAATTATAATCGACCAAAGTTTAGAAATTTTGTAACAGATGTCGAAAGTACAATAGAAAATTCTCAATATCTTAAAATTCATCACATACACTCGTACAGTCTAAAAATCGTCTGCAAATGCTCGGTTTCAAATTTACTTTTTGAATTTTCAATGATGAAGCATACAAGATTTCCATGAAAATTGATAAATTATTCCTAAAATCGTGATACATATTTTTCGAAAGTCGTTTCAAATTCATAAAGTCTGACGAAATGTCTAAAAGTTATCTGAGATATGCCTGATCAATACCACCGAAAAAATCTAAATTTGCTCAAAATGGTGTTCATTTTTTGTTTTATTTTATTTTATTATTATCGTACACATTGTTGAAAAAACGCGTTCTTTATTGCATAACCTCCCTACCCCTCCACAATATGATATTTTTTTAGAAGCTCTTTTCCTAATTTGATCGTTTGGTCATGTTCTCGGTAAGTTTTTAACTTTCAGTCCGACCCTTATTGTCATTTTTGAAAGAGTGGTTTTCTGAAAATTTTTTGAAAATTAATGAAGAAAAGTAGTGAAAACTTGGTGATTTTTGAAGTAAAGAATTCCTGTAGACACCACTTATGTGAAACAAAATCTTCGACTTTCACCGAAAGTAACTTGGGAATCATGGCATCGGGGTTAAAATAGGTAAATGAGGACTATGCTGTGTTTGAAGTGGACGACGATGCCTATGGTATCGTTTAACGAGCGGTATTTTGTTGAGACGCATCTAACAACTGTGGATGACTGTGTGCGTGAGTGGCGGCGGCTCGGTAACGGATTGACATGAAAACGAAGGTGAAATAAAGGGAAGAAACTCTTTAAACGCGAGGGAAGTAGGTATCGAAGAGGAGAAATACTTTTGGTATAGATATACGCAGGCATACATATACTTAGCTTACGTTTCGTATATGCGTGGTTACACCATAGCATACGATACGGGGGCAATAAACTGGACACAAGGCGAACGCGTCCAAGACGACCGCTTACAAGGGCAGAAGCTTCCCTGTCGCCCGCGCCGACTCTTAAACAAAGGATTAGACTTGTTTTTTTCCTTCATTTTTTTAAGGTCATCATCGTCAGGCGTGGAAGGCTGGTGGAGAAATCGTTCCAGTTCGTGAATAAAGGATCAGGGTTAGAAAGAGATGCTGCAGGAGAATTATGCCTCTTATGTGTACCTTTACAATCTGTGCCTAAGGAACGTAGCACAACGTGGTGCTAGTTTGGGTCTTGGTATTTTATATCTGTCGAACACTAACATTATAATATACGCAGACAGACAATTGGAAAGTGAAATTGGTTGAATCTAGAAGGGGCTGTAGTATATTTTCGATACCACAAATGAAAAGGGTTAGATATGCGGGTGAAAAGGAAAGCCTCGACGACTCGCGATGTTAAAAAAAATCGAAAGTAAAGCATTGTGTCGCGATCCTTTTTTATTCTTTGGGCAGATTAGGGTTTTTGATAAAATTGCATCGTACTTATAACAGATGTTGCGTGCTTAAATTTCCATCCCTCGGTTGCAACCCACTTCAAACCTCACCGGAAGATGGAAAAAAAAGTTGAGAAAAAGAAACATCCTTTTGGGTGAGACTGAGTGCAGAGCATTTGCACTATGTATTGTATGTGTAATCTGCGTATACGAAAAAGGGAACCTTATGCAACCCTAAGGTTGTCTGCGGTGGATACACATTTGCTTTCATTTTCTCTATACCATTGTTTACCCACGTAATATGCACCCTGCTGCAGCCTGCACCCTTGGCAAGATGTTGGTTTTTCGTGAATGCAGACGCAGATCGGGATTGGATTCTTTTCAAGGTTTTTGCAGTCGGCGGGACGCGTAAATGCAGTGTTTGCAGATAGGGACATACGCCAGAGAGTATTTAAAACATGTTCCAGTAGATTTGATGACGTAAGATGCATCTACATGTGAGATATCGAGTACTCGTATGAGATGATAGGACTCATACAAGATGAATTCTTCAAACTTGTATCTTGTACCTAGGTCAATTGAGAGATAAGATTTAACTAGAGGTAATATCAATCAACACCTCGTATTTTATATGCTCGTGTACCTATGTTGGTACTAAACTACAGGATGAAATTGGCAGGCGGACGTGAGCCCCGCATGTGTACCATGGTTCGGATGTAACCGCCCAAGTCGTATCCCTCATGGATACACTTGGCCTAGAAACGTCAGCTGCAGACGGTATCAACTTACCCTTGCATAAGGGATGGTTACGAGACCGTGTTTCGCGAAAACACCCACCACACCGGTCACAGGTGAGAGAACTGCATTGCATCGTGGCCCCGTCGAGCATCGGGCGTCGCACTCGATTACGTCAGAATCGAGAAGCAGATGTTAGGATGTGCATATTTCGGGATCTTTTTTGATTCGTACCTATATATATTTGTACAATTCGGAGTCTGTATGCTATAAATTTCTCGATGGTACGTCGTCGCTTACCCTTTCCATACCTCTTCTGCGATCACCATGCTTTTATGAATGTGCCGAAAAAGCAGGTAGATTTTGACGGCGGTGTGTAGGGTTAATTAATCTGACGCCGAAAACGAAGGTATCTGCTACCGAGTTGTATACCAATGCACCAGTCGAAGGGAGCAAGTTATTACATACCTGATACTCGAATCACCTAGATAGAACTACATACCTATATGAAAACTGTTGGTAATACGTTTCACTTTCATACTCTACATTCGAAAGAGTACCACGAGTAATATATTTTACGTTTTCGAAAGGTTTTCGAATGCATTTTTTTCCATTCCAATTCCTTTTTTTTATAATTGTACGTAGGCTTTTGTTCGGTCAACTCGAAAGTGAATTGAAAAAAGGTTCAAGGTTGAATCCATTAATACGACTGATGATGTAATTTCGAATGTTTCGTCGGTTGTTTTTTTCCATCCTCCGGTGTACCCTGAAACATCTCTGGTGGTTTGTTTTTTTTTTTTGAATTGAAAAGGGTTATCGTAAATTTGCTTGTGAATGAATTGTCTGTCTGCATGTTCAGCGTTTTGGAAGTTTTTGTGAACGACTTGTCAGCCTTGAACGATTTGACAGCTCGGATGACAATTTTCAGAATTTTTCGGTCACTCGCGGTTGAATTATTGCAGCTGTGCCAGATTTTTTGCTGTGCAATTTGAAAAATCCAAATTGCAAGTTGATCGATCAAGGTTGTTGAGAAATAATGATATGCGTAGGTATTTTTTACCTAAATGTTAAGTAACTGAGTGACTCATTATAATTTTATAGCGAAAAAGGAATTTTATGTGGTTTATAGGTGGTAAAAAAGTTGACGTTATGGATTAAAATTCAAAGTAAAGATGGTTGGGTTGGTGCCTCGGTTGAATACACTGGAAACTATTTTTTAAACGTGTAAAATAAATTAAACTGATTTTCAGTACTTGGATAAATTGCATTTTGGGGATTTCCTCGGGGTTAAGATAGATCTGGAAATCATTTTTAACCAGTTAGATCCAAAAACATGCAATTATATTGAATTAATCGATTGGTCAAACCGTATATCGCTAGATCTAACCAGATCACTCCGCGAAAAACCCGACGAAATTCCGCAACGATGCCTTTTAGATATTTTGTCTGAATTTTTTGGACTTGGAAAATTTCAGAGATAATGCTGACTTTTAGGCATTTTGTTAAACAAACAATTTAGATCTTTTGAACCCGAAAAATTTCAAGAAAATTTCAATTGAGTCTTTATGGACTTGAAAAATTCAATGAGCAAAAGAATATCCTATGTTTTATAGTTTCATGGGAAGTGTGGAAATGGCGGGGACTTTGGGTAAAGTTCGATAGGAGGAATCGAATGCCACTTATCCTTTTATTCTATCTGAAAATTTGAGCAGGTTATTGGTATTCAAAGTAGAGGTTTTCAGTCAATTTTCATCATGTTGAATTGATATTTTGTAGGTTTCATATTGATTTGGTATGAAAGTCAAAATTTTACAACTGAAATCTGGAATAAAACCCAAAACCAAATTTTTGGAGGGTCTAACCCCCCTTTTCAGGCGAAACTTTTCACTGGGGGCGGGAACTCTTGGTATGTTCATCAGATGGTATTCTGTACCTACTTTTTGAAAAATTTGTTCAATTCGAAACACAAACTGTAAGGAATGTTTCACTGTAGTAAGCGCCATGTTGATGAGGGTAGGGGTGTCGTGGAAAGAGAGGAAAGATAGAAATTGAATTTGAGGCGTGGTGCTTCAACTAGAATAAAATTTTAGCATATCTGCGAATAATTGTCCAATTTTTACTTGAAATATTTGTAATTGTAAATTGATTGAAAAAGGGGGTAAATTTTGAGGGTGTTTTGTGACGTAACTATGAATCGTAGGGGGAAAATGTATATAACTTTTTTCGTAAGAAATTCGATCTCAAAAACTATCACATCGAGGTAAACGCAAAAAAAACAAATTTGGACTTATACAAGTAATATGTTTAGCAGGGTAGCATTCTGAGCCAATTTCACAAAAAATCTCTTCGACTGCAATTTTTTCCCTACTCCATCCTAATTCGACTGGACTAAAAGGAACACAACGAGTTGCAATGGCCAGCCTTGGCGAATTCGACCTAAACCTTGTCATTGGATTTATTTTCGCTCGAAAAACGCCACCATCAAGTTCACAGCCGCGAAGAGCAAAGCCACGAGTATACGGAAAAGTTGAGAAACTCGTTCTCCTTTTAACGGCTGGACGAAAAAAATAATAACTCGAACGAACTTCGATTTACCACAAAATTAGTAACCATTTAGTCCGATTGTTAGAAGCTGAAAAACGTGATAAGCCGCATTACAAACGAAAAACCGTATACATGGGTTGTTTAATCAATGAATAACGAAGATTTCGTCATAATACCAGCTAATGTACTTAACTAGCTAGTAGCTATAGCTTTGAGTGGATAGCGTATTCACATGCAGTACCAACGAACACTCTTTGTGTGTTGGAAAAAGCAAAATGCACCATTTTATCACATCGATAACACTAATATTAAGCGTTATCGCCGCACAATAACTAGTTTCCAGTTTATTATGTACTGTAAACAAATACTGGCTTATCACGAATTTCGACTAATGTGTTACACATCGAACGAGTTATTATTATTTTTATTTATTTATTTATTTTTTTTGGAGGTCGAAATGTATGTGTGATAAAATGAAACGGCATAGACCGAGAACTGAAATAAAGTTTGGTCAGGGTCGACTCTGTATTCCAGACGATTGGAAAAAAAATTATTCTAAAGGCAGGCTCGATGGCGGAAAAACCTTGCCCGACTTGATTCTATCTTCCTTCCGCGTGCTGCGTGAGGCCGTCACGACCTTTACCTTATTCTGGCGGTTTGTATGTGCACCGCGCCGCACTGCGCGACATACTACCAACGTACTACATGTAATTATAATAATACGTAAGAAAAAGCATAGTGTACTATGATACTCGACGAATTTATAAATGTAACGCGCGAACCTTGACGAGCAACGAGGTTAAATTATGTAAGAGGTGTAAGTGATTTATGGTGACGAAAGATTCGCGAATTCGGTAAAAGCTAATTAGTCGGTCAGTTCTGTTACCTTGTGTGTTGATAGGGAAATGACCTTAGAGTTCATTGTATCATCGCTGCGAGCAATGTGCTTGCGATGTGAAGAAGGGCTTTCGACGTTTCAAGATTGACTTGCAAATGAACGAAGGTTTGAAATTGATGGGTGCTGGATGGATCGGATTGAAGAATGTTGTGATAGGAATTACCTTTCGAGGGGAGGGGGGCTGTTTGGTGAATTGTGTGAAAATTGGGCTGAAAAAGGTCGAATAACATCTTTTTTTTAAAGCAAAATACTCAAAATTTGTCAAAAAATGAAAAAATAATTTGTGAATTGTATCATGAATTTTTTCATTTGACCGAACCCCTAAAGCCCCTCCCTTGAATAGAGCCTGTGTACAAGAACGTAGGGCAACTTCTTATATGGTTGGAATAAGTATGGAATTCTGCTACAAATTCAAATCAAGCTGGGCATAAATGTGTTATTTTATCCAAGTAGGTTACCTTTACCATTCGCAGACATCATAAAATTACTGATAAGTTATAATGCTTCCGTAAGCGTACTTAGTTCTGATAATATACCCATATAGATTAGGTATGAAAGTAACACCAAGAATAATGCGAATTCCTTGTACATATATTATGTTATTGTGCTGTAATTCTTGGACGTATTACGCTGGGCAACAATTTTCAACTTTTGTTTTGTGCCTGGGTTGAAAACATCATGGTTTAGACCTTGGAACAAAATTCTAGAAAAAAATTAGAAAACTGCGCTTGTTCAGTTGTGCACACAGGATATGTTCCAAGTTACAAAAATCGTCGGTGTTTTACTATTTCAGCCACTTGCAACATAGAAAATGAAGTATCTGAATAGAAAATTTGAAAAATTGTCGTCAGACTACCTGATCTGGGATAAAAATAACCATAGCTTTCAAATATTTCATTGGCTTCAACCTTACGTACGAGTGAAAACGCTCAAATAGGGCAATTGCACTTTCTGCTGGTAATAAAAACAATTCAAATGTGTCACATACGAATGTACTTAGGCGTAAACTAAAGGTTATGCACGATTAGCCCTTCCCTTTGGTACAAAAAATACTATTGGGCAGTGTTATTAACCTGGATATGACCTCTGGAAGTATATAGAGTACGTGTATGTACGATAAACTCGTCTACTGGTCGAGTCTATGTACATTTGTATATCGAGGATAAGGTTTGATAATTTTTTAACGACGTATTTTATTACCGAGCTAATTATAAATAGTGAAGTGAGCGTTGAAAAATAACGCTTAACGATATTGGCCGGGTTGGTTGTGCACTCTGCGTTGCATATGTACGAGTATTATGCATGTGAAATATTCGAAAGCGCAGTATATAGCGGTGGACGAGTGGTACGTGAGTATTTTCGCTCGTATTCGCTTACTGGAGCTAAGCTGGCGTCTTGCAGCGGTACAAACTCCGGTACGACGATGCAATGGCCGGTGGTTAAACTTCCTATAGCTGAATGAGCGATTACAATTACGCGTGCAAGTTACGCGAACGTTCGACCTTCCAGTCGACTTTAAGGTGAATTGGTTGAAACGCATCGTTGATCGGCTGCATAACGACGTCGAGCTGCGAGGTAAAAGTAACAGCGAGCAGAACCGACACCGACCATAATGAACGAAGAAGAGAAAGAAGATGGCATCAAGTTGATTGACCCGCCCCCCGTTTGCCAACTTCTCTCAGTTCTTGCCTTGCGACCGCGACCCCGCCAGCGTCGCCTCCGTTCGGCCGGAGTTTCGCAGTGACAGCGCTCTTTCTCCGCAGCGTTCAACGCTTCCGAAGGTAATGTACTCGGTGTGTGAGAGTTCATTGTCCATAGGTAATTCGCGCTCGGCATTGAAGAATTTCTTGCCACTATGATACCGTGTCGATGCCGGTGTCCCATTCGGATTGGTAGCGTGGATCGCGTCGGCGAAGGTTAAGGTTTATGTAGACCTTGCGCTTGAGCCCGGAGTGCTGCCGGTCTAATGAATTAATCCTCGATGCGAGCCAGATGTGAATCATGTTGCGGTTTCGTGTTTTTCTTTCATCCTCAAAAAACACCCACCCGTATCTTATTTGGAGCTTTTTAGTCAACGCACGAAACTTTCGCAAAATAATGACGTGTCGGTAGTGTTCCAAGTTTGTAGGCGCGTTAAGCCTTTGCTACAGGCTCTTACCCTACGATGACGATACGAGCGACGCATCCCTATGAATCATCCCTTTCGTCGAAAATTCCCTTAATAATACGGTACAATTTCCAAAGTGACGTCATCTACGAGTAGGTTGCAGCAAAGTTGAGAAATTAAGCTTATGCGTCATACATGTATTTACGGAAATATCACGAAATAGGAACACACCCCCGAATCCTATCCCATCAACCCGGATAATTAGGTCGAATTAGATATATTAAAAAAGAAAACAAAAGGGTAAGGGTGGTTACGCTTTCCATATGGTGTCTTATTTTTTACATTTGAAAAAAAGGGTTTGGAAATGATTTCTTAGTACGAATTGCGAATATGGTGCGGTGTGCGTATGGTGCCACAATTCAGAGAAGGCTTTCCAGCTACCCCTTTGTATAGAAGCTTTTCGAAATGCAGCGGCGTATTTTCACGTATGCAGTTTGAAGATGGAATATCCGTATGCTGAATGCACCCTACATACGGGGCCGATAAATTCCAAAAATAAATGAAAGTAGCTGGAAATGTTGACGAAGTGCCAAAATGTCTGATCTATTTTCAGTTATAGACTGCGTGTGTAGTACATAACAACCGTGCACTTTTTTTCTTCCAATTGTCGAATGCATTTTTGGTATTCCAGAGGTCACCTTGCCTTTGGTTAGGGTTATAAGAGCGGAATACGCGTACCGATTCTGGAAATCGTTAACGGTGCCAGATTACGATACATGGCTATTTTTAAACATCGTTTACAAGCGTTACTCACCAAAGACCTTTTTCCTCTTACCCTTCCGGAAAGCTATTGGAAGAGTTACGAAAATTACTCCGTACGGTGCCAGGTAACGCGCTGTTTATGTACTTGGCTTTGATTATTACGTGAACGAGTGACTGTGACATTGGTACATGAAGATAAGTCGTGCGATACGATGCCTCAAAGAATTCAATCCGTTTGGCGCGGAAGAGAGATGAAAATATTTCAAACGTGCGTATTTGCTACCTCCACTATTCGAAACTCGAAGTGTATCTTTGTATTTCCTGAATGTACTTACGATGTGGAATGAGGACACCTTATAGTGCACAAGGTGGATATTTATACACCGATCCCTTTCTTTATAGTTTGGTCGACGTTGCGAAGGTGAAGGGCTCGTGGAAATTATCGGTGTCGTGTACGTTGCGTTGGCTTGCTTTCATTGGTGGTGCGTTGTTCAGCCTCACCCTTGAAAGCGCCTTCGCCGAAACAAACATAACTTTACATTATAATAACCCTCTTGGTAAGCATTGCGCTTGGGGTTTCGTCTGAATTGCACTCCTTGCATCGGTTTAATAACATGAAGTAGAGATAACCCATGTACGCGAGGGTGGAACATTCAACGTACCACATACACCTAAAGAGTAAAAGCTACCTTGGCACATGAACCTAGCGCAGCGCAGGGAAAGTGCAAGTTATTTTCGTATTTTAGTGCCAGGCGACGTCTCGTATTAATTTTCTATGAGCTTTTTGTAGTACGTAGCGTGGCGCGTGTAGTTGTAGATTTCGAATGTCACCGAACCAGGAGGGTCTAGCCGAGTACTTTTTTTTCTTTGCTCAACAAAATGACAACTTTTTCGTTGCATATCAAGTGGTCTGAGAGGATGCTTGAAGGTTTTTGTGCAGTTTTATACAAAGTTAGAGAAGCATTTCTCTTTTTTTTCGAAGGGTGAGCCCATTACTGGTTGATGGAACGTATGAGGTTGCAGACAAAGTACACGCACTGAAATAGTGCTCGCTATTGTGCCGTGTAATTGTTTGAAAGTTTAAAATTTATGAACGAGTTGAATCGATATTAAAAAGTGTATTATCAAATGTATCTAGATGAAAGACGAATGCAGAATGCATTATTATGTTGCGACTTGCTGGTGAATATCTTGAGAAAATGGATTCGAGGTGTTTCTTCCACAAAAACAGGGTGTTTGTAAGATTATGTGCGACGTTTCGCAGTTTTACAGAAGTTTTAACCGCAAATTTGTTGAGGAAACTCAAAATTAAAAAAATAATGTAAAAGAAGCGAGACAAGAAAAAATGGCTATAAAAACTGGAAATTGTCCCAATTCAACAATATTCTGATCAGTCTAAAGTTTTGAAGCCCTATTTCAACAATAAAAGATGAGTGGTTTTTCTGAGCATTCAATTTGGCTTGAAAATTCACTAATTTTAAATATTTTGAGAGAAATTAACTTCCTTCTGCTATACATTGCCTTCAACCGAAGTTTGGTAACCATCATGGCTATCATAACTTCATTGGCTTAACGTTACAGATCTATTTCCACCTTCCTGTAACAATTTCCACAGATTGATTTTGATTTCTTGAAAATCTGCCATCTTTAAACATTATGTATTAAAATTGTTCAGATTATTCGGATTTTTGCGGGTGTATCAGAAATCTCGTTCCAGAATGATCTTAATCAACATAATAACTATATCTGTAGCTTACTATCAGTTTTTTCAGTTATTCAATTTGGATTACTCTAAGCTGTCGCGTAAGAGCTATAGCTGCTGATTGCAACGTTAAAAATTTGAAAACATTGAAACATTGAAACATTGAAATAATGCAATCCCTACAAAACTGAAGATGGGCAAAATTTGTATATAACTCATTTTGTAGAATTTGACCATTACATTAACACGTAATGTTCAAAAACGAGGGACCTATGCTCAATCTGTCGCATTTCCATGTTCAATTACCCCGACTGCGTTTGACGATTTTTCTCGGTATAGGCAACTCATTCGACACCTATGTAGGATGCGTTATTTCGCAGGCAGCGTATCTGATTTATGATCTAATCCCATTCCACTCCACTCCACTTCTGCTTTACAAATCGTCGTTTTTATTACGTACGCGCACCTGCTGTAGAAAAATCTTTTATATTGACTTTTCGCCATGTCTGCCCCGAAGGCACACCTTACGCGTGTGAATACCACGCACAATGCAGCATGTAGAATAACATAACGTATACACAGCGTAAATGACGAACTGGTTGGCATCTTTTGATGCATGTAGCCTGCAGCTAGTACAGAAAGTAAGGTATAAGTGAAAAAATGGGTGAGCCTAGCTCGTAAAAATCTATAAACGCGTTCAGCCGGTTCGGTTTACCAGTATCAGTATGTAGCTATGTAAGTGTGTGCGTAATTAGAGTGCAATTGTTAAGGCGAGAAGTAATAACGATAATTTTTACTACCCGGGCACCAACAGTTCGCAGTCGAGATAACAAAATGTGCGTAATTTGTTATCAG
>FIZU01062185.1:0-12332 GCA_900064475.1 Pseudococcus longispinus
CTTAGATCATTTTAGATGATCTTGATTGTAAGTCAAGATCAAGATCATTTCAGCCAAAAATCAAGAATCCAGAGTTATAATTTTGAAAAAAAATGAAAATTTTGCGATCTCAAAATTGTATTTTCCACTTGATCTTGATCTTAAAGCAATGATCTTGTTGGTGATCTTAGATTAATTTGAAAATTTGATCTTAATGGAGATCTAAGATCGATTTTTTGAATTGATCTTAATGGTGATCTTAGATCACTTTTTAAGTGATCTTGCCCATCACTGCTTTCAACTGAAGATCCATATTTTGATTTTTGAGGATTTTAGATCAAAGATTCTTGAAATTCGATTGATCTATGATCTTTATTAAAGATCATAGATCAGATCACTACAAATTGCAAAGATTTAAGATCTTCAAAATTTGACTGTGGAGTGATCTTTGGATCTGTTGATTAGATCTGTTGCGTTGGATCTAATCTGAATCTTAAAAAAAATCCCTCAAGTGATCTGGATCTGGATCTTAGAAATAGCAACTTATGCACGTAAAAAACTAAAAAAGGAAAAAATATGAACTTGTAAAATTACGCAACAAAAAAAAACCAACGCAAAAGTGTCAAACGCAAATGTCGAACGTGCCTAATTACACGCTCCTCTTCGGACGGTCCTTTTTTCGAATTTTCAAAATTTTCTAATTCGTTTACTATTTCGCATTGAATAAAATTATGGTCTTGAGTTGCTCACTTAAATACCAAACCTCTGAAATATGATGATCTTAGAAACAGAATGGTTGGTTAACCCGAACAAACTTTCTACTTCAAAAGTTCAGATCACATTTGGTTTCAGACAGCTAGCTACTTGATACATATTTTATATAAGATAAATTCTAACGAACGATCATCTTACAGGAATAGTTTTAGTAGCTATTAATCCTTATCAAGAACTGCCTATTTACGGTAACGATACAATATGGGCGTATCGCGGAAGAGCGATGGGAGATTTAGATCCTCATATATTCGCTATAGCCGAAGAAGCTTACAATCGCATGGAGAGGTAACCCAATCGTTATCAATTCGACAAAGACATTATGAAAAATTATTGTTTATTTAACTATTTCATTTCAGCGAGAAAAAAGATCAAAGTATTATCGTATCCGGAGAATCAGGCGCCGGAAAAACCGTATCCGCTAAATACGTAATGAGGTACTTCGCTACCGTCAGTGGATCATCAAAAGAGACTCAAATCGAAAAGAAAGTTTTAGCTTCGAGCCCTATAATGGAGGTGATTCATTATTACGTTTTACTTTGTATTAGGGATCAATTTATTAGTGTTGCAATTTGCCAAACGCCTTATCGATTTCCTAGAACTGTGAAATGTTTATTTTGGGGTAATAATTAATTGTAATTTAATTTGTCTAAGAAGTTAATTTAGGTGATTAATGGCATGATAAGATGATAACCTAAAATTGTACGAGTTAATTAGTTTGATATGTGAATTTCGTACTATTTATTTTCGTAGATGTGCGTGAGCCTTTGGCGCTGCTCTCGTTTCGCGATGATAATTTCTATGTAATTACGTCGATGTAAAATTTCGATAGCGAATCAATTTCGAAATGTTTTCGCGTATTGAACGATTTTTAACCTTGAGTAGGTTCTCGTAAGGGGATAAAAAAAGACTAATTTATGATTTCTCGTTCAATTTTCTTATTCTGCGTTGGAATTTGATTCCAAAGAACTAATCTGAATAGAACAGCTTACAAAAATCTTATAATCTAATTAAATTCGTATTTTCACAGGCGATCGGAAATGCTAAAACTACTCGAAACGACAATTCATCCAGATTTGGAAAATTTATCGAACTACAATTCAATAAGTATTATCAAATCGTCGGTGCCAGCATGAGAACGTATCTGTTGGAAAAGTCTCGCGTGGTTTTCCAGGCTCCTGAAGAAAGAAATTATCACATTTTTTATCAGCTTTGCGCTGCTCGGAATCAATATCCCGAATTAAAACTAGGTAAAGACAACATGGAAATTCGGCGAATATTCTATTCACAGATAAACCAACGTAATGTTTGTTTTTAGACGAAGCCAAAGAGTACGAATATCTATGTTCGGAGCACGTTATTGCCGGCGTGAACGACGAAAAGTGCTTTCAAGACACGAAACACGCTTTAGTTACGTTGGGATTTGACGAATCTGATCAGCTAGATATTTTTTTCATCTTATCTAGCATCCTTTTTCTCGGAAATATCAAAATTAGCGAGAATCCTCGCGGTGCTCACGGTGATTCGGAAGCTAGCTTTATTAAAGTACGTCGAAATTTGATTTAGTGTCCAAGTCTAACCAATCGATGTGATTTATAATCGATATTATTTATTATTTTTAGGACGATGACGTCCATTTGGTTAAAATGGCTGAGCTGTTGAAGCTGAACAGTAAAGATTTACGAAAATGGTTATGTCATAGACGTATTATCAGCATGAAGGAAATTTTCGATAAACCGATGAATGCCAGCGAGGTATTGACACTTTTGATAATTATCTAATAAATTATCGTTCTTGGAAATTAATTTCAAACTAATTTCAGGCCAGAGGAGCTCGGGATGCTTTAGCGAAATATATGTACGCCGAATTATTCTGTTGGATCGTTAAAATGATAAATAGAGCTTTGGAAACGGCCACTGAGAAGCACAGGTTCATCGGAGTACTCGATATTTACGGTTTCGAAACGTTTGAAATCAATAGCTTCGAACAGTTTTGTATTAATTACGCTAACGAAAAGTTACAACAGCAGTTTAATCTGGTAAATTTGGTTTTCAACATGTTTGAACCTGTTTTCAAGAATTATTCGTTCGTTTACGTTCTCATTTTAATTTTTTTGCAGCATGTATTCAAATTAGACCAAGAAGAGTATTTGAAGGAGGATATCGAATGGAAATTCATCGATTTTTACGATAATCAACCCTGTATCGATCTGATTGAAACTAGACTCGGCATTTTAGACTTGCTCGACGAAGAATGCCGAGTAAGATGAATTAATTTTACCCCCTTGGTTCTACTTTACTCGTATCTGAGATTTTTAAATGAAAACGTATCGTTTTTCAGATGCCCAAAGGCACGGACGATTCGTGGGCAGAAAAATTATACGGCAAATGTTCCAAATGGAATCACTTCGCCAAACCTCGTTTCGGTTTGTAAACATTTACTTTGTAGATTACTTTCAGCTGTTTTTTTCGATCGTTGCATTATTTGTTTTGGTTTCAGGTACTAGTTCCTTTATTATAAAACATTTCGCCGATAGCGTCGAATACCAAACATTCGGATTTCTCGATAAAAATAAAGACACCGTTATAGAAGAACAGGTAATTATATTTTCATTTAATACGTGGCTTTCGTAATATCGGCAGAGTTTTCGTTGGCATCGTCGTCGAAGACTTGTCACTCTTATAAAGGGTGCCTTGAGCTTTCTTAAACTCTGGACGACAATGAGGTCTAGGATTAGGAATGCTGAAAGGCGGTTTTTTATACATCATAACGTGTTCTGTGAATCTGCACGATACCACTGGTATGTCCCGTTTGATCTTGAAACGATATTGGTACGTTTTGGTTTGTTTGGGTTTGAATTTCGGCGGCTCCGAAGCTTTTTGAAATGATTTCTCGGTCACTGCGGCCCAATCGATTTCCGATCTTGTCGCATTCAACATCGTCTCGGTTGCTTCTCGTTTTAGTTTAGTCGACACCGTATCTTGAACTGGTACTAGAGGTTCTTTGGGTATATTGATCTTCTTAAGAGGTGGTAAAGGAAGTGGCTTAGGTCTGTTGTAGGGGAATAATGCGAACGGTTTCCTATAAGCTGGCTCCGGAGAATACCAGTGGGGTCGATTAAAATAGACCGTTTGAGGAGTAAAACATTGATCGCAGATTGGACGGGACATACACCACCGATTACCGAATGATTTATAACACAGATGCTATTACCCGATCGAATATTTCCTGGCAATTTTTATCATCTGTTTTGTATTTTTTTACAGGTCGTAGTTCTGAAAGAAAGCGGTAATAAGCTGCTGCGCAAGTTATTCGAAAATGGAAACAATAATAAGTTAAATGTGGCCTCTCACGCTGCCACTATTGGCCATTCGAACAAAATGAGGGTATCGATCGCATCTTCTAAACAAATGTCCGCCACTAGTCCGGCTAGTAAACAGCATAAAAAGACGGTTGGTGTAGCGAATACTACCATGGAATTTTGCCAATTCGATTTTACATTTTTCTTTTATCGCTTTTCCTAGGTCGGGTCCCAGTTTCGGGATTCGCTGAATGCCTTGATGGCGACCTTAAATGCAACCACGCCGCATTATATACGTTGTATTAAGCCGAACGATTCGAAGGAAGCATTTATTTATAATCCCCAAAGAGCCGTTCAACAATTGAGAGCTTGTGGCGTACTCGAAACTATTCGCATTAGCGCGGCAGGATTCCCTTCTAGGTATGGTTCGTTTGGAGATGTGTAAAGCATGTCCCGAGAGGTTTTTTTGGTGACGTTATCGATGGAAGGACGAATAATTTTATTAATATTTGCGTTTGAAGTAATTGGGTTCTGAAAAACATAATTTTTTTGAGAAATTTTTGTAATATTGGGAGTGAAAATATTTTATTTTTTTTATTCCACGAGTTTCAAGCATCCTGGCTGGTTACTTTTTTAATTTTTGGTACTATTTTTTCCAAAATTTATTTAGAGTTACTTTTTTTCATGATATTCGAGTTGGAAAAAATTAATGAAAAAATCGAAAAGAAATTCCATGCAAATTTTTAAAAATTTCTGTGATATTTTTCGTGTTGATGTAAGATTCCACGAATCAAAGCTTATTAAAATGGACAATTTTTGATTTTCAGTGGGTCTTAAATTAAATGAGGGAGGAAAAAAATAGAGATAATTTTTTTTTTAAATTTTGTTTTATCAATGTCAACTCCTGCTGATTATACAAATATAAGCTCCACGGAAGGGGGAGAAACTTGAAAACCAAATTTTTGGAATTTTTCTACCTCCTCGAATTTTTACTGCGATATGACCTAAAAATTATCAAAAAATCATAAATTAATGAAAAAAATTACCTACAAATAGTATTGTTGAGATTTTCATTAAAATTTTTCAAAATATTGTAAAAATGGTCAAAAGATTATAAAAACTGTCAAAATTCCATAAATTTCTATAAACATCAGTAAAAATTTGTTCAAAAAGTAATCAAAATCAGAAAAAGCATTCTCGTAAAAATTGGATAATATTTTTTTTAATTTTATAAAAGTGGTTAAAATTCTGCCCCCTCCACCTCCCCCCCCCCCCCCCCCCCCCCCCCAAAAAAAAAAACCTTGACAATTTTCACAAATTTTCATAAAAATGATTGAAAATATTGCAAAAATGGTGAAAAAAAATCGTTGAAAATTTGGAAATGCTGTGCAAATTGTAGCAGTTTTCACTGAACTTTCTCTTGACGTCATAATTTTTTTACCTTTTTTTACTTCGTATTTTTGAAAAAATTTCGACAATTTACTGAACATCATTTTCGTAGATTTTCATTATGTTTTGATCATTTATTCTTTCTCATTTTTAAAATAATTTTAATAAAAATGTTAACAATTTTTTTCAAAATTTTTGACAATTTTCATGATTATTTCATTATTTTTTACAGTATTTTTACCGATTTTTGAAAAAATTTCTACAAAATTTATTATAACAACATTTTGAATGATTTTCATTATTTTTTAAATTATTCCTTTCATATTTCAAATAATTTTAATGGAGATTTTTTAATAATTTTTACAAAATTTCTGGCGATTTTGATTTTTTGGATCGTTTTTACAATATTTCTAATGATTTATAGACATTTGAAATCAGCGACCCCGAAAACCCACATATCGATATATCACAACATATATTTCGGGTACCAACGAACGTATTTCCCCCTCCCCTCCCCTCTTCCTCAAATGATAAAATGCTCAAAAAAGTTACTTTTCGAGGTACTTCGCTATTATAACATTCTGACTACCCTTATTTACTTTGGAGACATCCTGAATAATATTAAATCCACGCTAACTCTTCTCAACTATCGAAAAAATATGCGGATAGTACTCAAAAATAATGAAATATTGAGTAGGTGACGAGGGAAGCGCGGAATCCAAAAATAAACGTCAAATTTGAAATCAGCGACCTCGAAAACCTACCTACCGATATATCACAACGTATATTTAAGCTACCAACGAACACATTTTCCCCTCCCCTCCCCCTTTCCTCAAACCATAGCATCCCCGAAAGTGTTACTCTTCGATTTAGTCATTACAAGTATAACTTTCTGGCTACCCCCACTTACGATTAAGATACCTTACATAACCAAACCACGCTAACTCTTCTCAAAAATCGAAAAAAGTAGAAAATATTTGAGGAAGATTTGAGGACTTCCTCAAAAATTGATTTTTTGAAAAAAATCACAGAAAGAAAGTTGTAAAGCGACAAGAATCTAGCATTTTTCATTCTATAATTTTTTTTGTGTGCATCACGTGGACAAAGTTATGACTTGAGGAAATACGAGAGTACTCGAGAAAATACTCCGTTACTTTCTCAAGCCATAACTTCTCCCCATTGATGGATAGAAAAAAAATTTAAAAACAAAACATCTTCGATTTTAGAAGCTCTACAACTGCCAAGAAGCTATTTTTTAATATCTTTATTATAAAAAGAATTTATCGAGAAAATTGTGAAAAAAAACTTGGCAACATTTTCGACAATTCCGACAATTTTCGTGGTTTTTTTTTCAAATTTTAAATAATTTTTTGATTGATATAACAATATTTCAAATGATGAAAATTTTAACGATTTTTACCATGTTTTAATCATTTTTATAATCTAAAATTTTTGAAATCCAAAAAATCATTTAGGATAACAAAATTTTGCGACGCCAAAACTTGACTCAATATTTTTCCTCCCCCTTCTTCCCTCCTGCCATAAGGCGTATCCATGTCGAAAATCATGAAAATTGACGTTTGGTTGGTTACTTTTTTAATGAAAAATTATTATTGATTACTGAAGTTACTTTTTTTTATTGAAAGAATTCAGTCACGATGCCTGAGCTCAAATTTTTGTAAAAATATTTCCAATTTTTTGGACATTTCGTATTTTTGAAATCAATTGATTTGGGGATTCAGATTTTTCCGGACATCTCTTATAATTTGAAATATATTTATTCTTGGTTCAATTTTTCGAATTCTATTTACATTGTTATTTTTGTTTATTTCTAGAATTTTATACACCGATTTTCATAGCAGATATAAAGTTCTATGTAAATCAGATCAAAGGAAAAAAGACATTCGAGAAAGTTGCGAATTTATAATGAATACGTTCATAAAGGTAATATACTATCACATTGCGATATTTAAATTTAAAATAAAAAAGCTATTTCTTTGTTTTTCCAACCGAACAAAAATATATTTCAATTTATTACTTTTACGAACAATTATGCAAATAATTACCTACAACGAAGCATTTTATTTTACGAATTTACAGGACGAAGACAAGTATAAATACGGCAAGACGAAGGTGTTCTTCCGCGCTGGTCAAGTAGCCTTCTTAGAACGTCTCCGATCGGATAAAATGAAAGCCTGTTTGGTCATACTACAAAAAACCGTTCGAGGATATCTAGCTCGAAAACACTACTTGAAATTGCTAAATGCTACCAAGCTGTTGCAACGAGTCGCTCGCGGATTTTTAGCCAGAAGGTAAAAAATTCTATATTCGATGACGTACACGATAATCCACTCGAGAAAAATTTTTATGTTCTGGCACGAATTCGTCTATTCAAAACATCAACAGATTTGTTTGTTTTTTTTTCCCATTCGGACTAAAATATATACCTACTAATGAGGTTTGAAAACGTGCGTCTTTCTTATATACACGTAAAATTAAACGTGTCGATGGCGTATTAATTCGTGAATAAATGTATTGATATAAAAAATAGGCGTTGCCGGTGATCGACGAAAAAAAAAAGGGTAATAATGAGTCTAACACAATAGTTGACATTAGTGTCGCGTACACCGGAAACTTAATCTCGTACGTTGAGTGGTTTCTGTGTATAGTTTTTTTTAATGTAAAAGTTGATTTTGCTTGGGAACATTTTGGCAAATGGCTACGTAAAATCTTTTTTTTATTTCCATTTTCGAGATTTTATTAATTAATTAATTCGATGGTCATTTTTACAGACGGGTTCGTCATTTGAGACGTAATCGAGCATCGATCGTAATACAGAAAAACGTCAGGAGATGGATTCAGTATCGAAAATATCAGCAGATCAGACGTGCTGTGCTGAAAATTCAAACTCAAGGAAGAGGATTGTTGGCTCGACAGAGATATCAAAATTTGAAGAAGAACAAAGCTGTATGCTTGCTTTTTTTTTGTTTAAAATTGTGATGAATTAGTCGAAATTTTGATTAATCGTGATTTATCATGTTTTGACAGGCTTCTAAAATTCAAGCTACGGTTCGTGCTTGGTTACAACGTAAGAAATACCTTCATTCTAAAGAGTCGATCGTCAAATGCCAATGCGCCATTCGTCGTTTCTTGGCTAAAAAGAAATTGAAGGAGTTGAAACGCGAGGCTCGTTCTGTAGAACACGTCAAAAAACTGAACAAAGGCTTGGAAAACAAGATCATCTCGATGCAACAGAAAATAAGCGAATTGGTGAGTATTTTTGTTCATTTAGCCAACTCCCAGTGTAATACGAACGTCATTAATGGACTAAAATTATCCAAAATTCCACAGCAAAAAGAAATAAGCTTACTTAAAACCGCCTCCGTCGAATTGACCGAAACCAAACAAAAACTGGAAGCTTTGAAGATCGTCGAAGCTGAACTAAAAACAGCCCGAGCTCAGCTGGCCGAAAGAGACGTCGAATTGAACAACCTCGTGAACGTAATGAAACAAGAAAGATTCGCCAACGAAGAACTAAATAGTATCAAAGAAAAACAAGTCGAAGAATGCGAAAAACGCTGCGAACAATTGGAACGCGATAGAGAATCTTTGTTAAAAGATATCGAATCGGTTAAAGAGTCCGCTTCTGAGAACAAAGTCAATATCGAAGGTAATTCGCGAATTTTTTCGAGATAGCGTGCTACTTTCGATTTATCAAAACCCATTTTGACAGTTTTTTTCATGTTGGGTATGAAAATTTATTAGAGAATTTTCATTTCCATTTGGATTGATTAGTGTTAATATTCGCGTTGTTCGTATCGAGTATAATGCTGTGATTTTTTGCTCGCTGTAGAAATGATACGATCGAAAATCGAACAAGAAAAATTAATTTTACTAAGAGAACAAGATCAAGATAGAGACGCTTATCAGAAATTATTGACCGAAAGAAATATACTGGAGGCTAGAGTAGAAGCATTGGAGAAGGAATTAATGAACCAAGGACATGGCCATTACAGGTCTCTTTCCGATGCTAGTACTATTTCCATTCAGGATAATTCTAGAGGATCGCCCGATGGCACTGCTAGTGTCGTTGCTGAGGTACGTATATGTCTGATTGAAATTTCACCTTGTGTAATGAAGATTGAAATCGAAACGATGATTTTTATAGAAAGAAGACGTCTCGTTGTTATTGAAATTACATCAGAAATTGAAATCATTGGAATTTGAAAGGGATAAGCTGACGAAGAAGATTGATAACACGGAACGAATCATTTCTGGCAGTCCTTATAACGATCGAGCTCGTGATTCTTTCAAGGTACTCGACGATTTTGGATTTATTTAATCGAAAAAAAGAACGAGAGTGCTAAAATTTTCACGTTTTTTATTTGCAACCAATTATTTGTATGTTTGATGCTTCAAACAATTCAACATTTTTTACGATGCAGCGAAAATGTTCTCATTACAAAATTAATTAGTAGGCAGATACCTCTTTGAGCGTTATTCGAGCCAAATTTTGTCCCTGAAAAATGAAAAGCTGGAAATAACATCACTTTTTCTAGTAAACACGTCTTTAGTTTTTAAAGATGCGATGAAAAAATATACACTGATGGCTGCAAATACAAAACTTGACATTTCAAGCTCTTTCGTTCATATTGTGTATTGAAAATTGAAAAAATCCAAGAGCAAACGTCAAAATAACATTTTAAAATTCCAGATACAAGAATTGGAAATCGAAAACGAAAAACTTCGAAGTAATTTGGAGAAACTGAGGAAAGCTGTCGCAGAATCTCATACAGACGCCGCGTCCAACGAATTGATTGGTAAATAAATCGAATACGAATTCTAATCGATTTGCGATGGGCAATAAAAATATTAATTTTCATATTTCTTTCGAAATTTTAGATCAATTCCACGAAATGGAAACCGAATTGATTCGTAGACGAGAAGAATGTAGCCAATTGAGGAACGTATTAGTCAATAATACAGAAGGTTTGAAAAGTCTTGCGAAAACTAATTACTCTCCCGAAGCTGATTTCGAAAGTATTAACGAAGATGGCGAATTGGTATTGGCTTTCGAAGCGCAGAAGAAAATTAACAGGTGAATTTTTTTTCACGGTTTATTTTTCTGATCTTCGTGTTTCTAATTTTTTTTTCGCTATTAGACAACTCGAGGAAGAATTGCAACGTGAAAAATCATTTTGGATGAAGGAAAAAGAAGATTTTAAAGAAGAAATTACTCGTTTGAAAGAAGATAACGAAAGGCAACAACAACTATTGGCTGTGAATTTATCGAAAACACCTCAGTCTCAGGCCGAAGCTTATTTGGTATCTGAGGTCAATCGAGTCGTGGCTGAAAATTTGGTAAGTTTTGGAATTTTAGGGTTTTGTGAGGCTGGGTATCGAATTTTTACAAAAAGTTGACGAAAAGTTGGGTTTAGAGCTCGAAATAATTTTGAGAAATCGGAATTAGTACGTCGAAAATGTATTTTTCTAAATTTCGGGATGGAAAAAATATTAATAGTCTACAGTCCAACTGACAAAAAGTGTTCATTTGTCTGGTTTTTTTGCAGCCCTAAGAATTCAGTTGGCTTTTTGTAGATATAGGTCCAACATTGCAGAAAATACATATTTTGGATTTTCGTAGAGGCACAATGGGAGGCTGGAGCCTAAAAACCTCCAATTTTCAAAGTGGCTCCGGGCCAAAAAAAAATGTTTACCGTTTGGTAGTGGATACTCCCCTCACTCCAAATATATGCCCCTTGAACGCGATTTTTAGCCAAATTTGACCATTTTTAACACAAAAAATGGCTGCGTGTGTGGCGTACAGTCGAGATCCCAAAAAAAAACAAATTCAAAACATAAATGGGCTCATTTCACACCCATTCAGCCGAAGTTTAAGAAAAACGGGGGCACAATAGGGAATAGTTGAATTTCAAAGTTCCCCCCCCCCCACTAATTTCAAGTAAAAATGAACTCCTATAAAACGTTTCGAAAGTTACTTTGCGACCTATCAAAATGGGTTAAAATTTCGTTAGGAATTCAAAAATCACGACCAAATTGTTCTTGGGGTCATTTTTTTTGAGAATTTGGGACCCTAAATTCAATCGATTTTTGAATATTGATAAAATGTTACAGTGCGACCTATTAAAATCGCTTGAAATTTCGCCAAAAATTCAAATATCACAGCTAAAAAAAATTTCGAGCAATTTTTGAAAATTTGGAGCCCTAAGATGTGACAATTTTTGGATATTATTGAAAAATTACCGTGTGACCTATTAAAATGGGTTGAAATTTCGCCAAAAATCCGAAAATCACGATCAAATTTTTTTCAAGCAATTTTTGAGGATTTGAAGACCTAATGTAAGTCGGTTTTTGGATATCATCGAAATAGTACCGTGCGACCTATAAAAATGGATTAAAATTTCGTCAAAAATTCAAAAATCAGGGTCAATATTTTTTTCGAGCAACTTTCGAGAGTTTGAAGTCCTAAAATAAATCGATTTTATAAGCCCCAGTCAGAAAACATGGTACACCGAATCTCTAAAATTTATTTCAAGTTCAAACAGTCGATTTTTTTAAATTTTTTACTAGTACAAAAAGTCATTTGACAGTATAAAATTTGTTTAAAGTCCAAGAAAAAAATTGATGATGAAAACGTTTTGTTAAATTTTTAAACAAAACATTGAAAAATTAGATGAAAAATATTATCAAGCTAGAAGAAATATCTAAAAGTCGAATTCTGAAACAATATAAATTTTTCTAACTTCAAAAAGTAAAGCGTTTCCAAAATTTGCCAAGTTCAAAAAAAAAAAATGTTGATGGTGATTTTTGAATTTTTGACGAAATTTTAATCCATTTTTATAGGTCGCACGGTACCATTTCGATAATATCC
>FIZU01062193.1:0-42495 GCA_900064475.1 Pseudococcus longispinus
GGGGGGGGGGGTGGGGTAAAGAATTACTTGTCGACGTATTCTATAATGAAAAATTCAATAATACATTAAAATGTCTTATTTTGAAGAAAAAAATTATTCAAAAATCAAAATCCAAAAATATGTCATAATTTTACATTTCAATGAAAAGTCATTTCTGAAATTTATATTTCAATAAAAAATCAAACAATAGTTGTTCAATTGGGTAAAATTTTCTCCTCAAAACAATAAATGACACTTCCTCCCAAACTCGTTTAATTAAACCCAGTTTCGAGAGGAGGGGGGCGATAGGGACCAAAAAAAGGGCATTTCAATGAAAAGTGGAATTGGAAAATCTTACGATTATGAAACCATTTTTAAAATTCTTGAAAATCGTGAGAATAATTTCATAAAAAATGATTCAAAACATAATTTAATTCACTATAAAAAATTATGATTCATGAAAATAATTGATTGCAAAAAATCTTGAAATTTGAACCTCTTTTCGACCGTTGTACATATTGTGAAATTCGTAGCTTCAGACATTTCCAGTTTTCTTCCCATTTTAGCATTTCTAGTTCATCTCAATGAGTTAGACTGTGGTGGTTTTAGTGATTTAGAAGATTTTTGCACGAAGAAAACCCATTAAAAATAAAATCAAATGCTTCGTTATTTACACACAATATTAGACAGCACCTTCTATAAAAATATGATTTGATTTTGATGATTTATTTCCATAAAAATTGAAAATCATTCTTACAAAAAAAAAATAGTTTTGAATCATCTGATTGAAATCATTCACCTCGATGATCAAAAGTCAAAACTTTTTTAGCCTCCCTCCCCCTCCAGTGAAAATTGAAAAGAAATATGTAATCATGATTATCTTATATTACGTTTCCCTTCTCCCCGAAGAATCCTAAAATTGAGCCTACGTCCGAAGATCCATGTTGAAAAATCGTAAAAATTGAGCATTTTTTTGCATAATCTCTTTTCGATTGAAAAAAATGTTAATCTTTCTCCCTCCATCATGAGAAATGAAGTGGGGTTAAAACTTCGTTATTTTGTCCAACGTTACTGCGTTTCCTGCAAAACTCCTGCTTTTTGCATCAACCTCCTGACATCCTGTAAAAAACCTGCTTTTCGATTAAATCAAACCGAGTCTTCTGCTTTTTTCAAATTTGAAACCGTCATTCAAGTGAAAATTGAACAAAATGGGAAATTTTTTGAACCTCAAATAATTAATTTTTGAATTTTTAAAAAATTGATAATTTTGTGGTATGTTTTTCTGTACGAGTTTTGATAAGGAAAACAACCTGATTATTTCTAGTTCGTTTTATCTTGTTTTTTTTTTGGGGGGGGGGGGGTTTTTTTTCATATAGAAAAGCTAAAATTTTGTATAATTTCGTACTTAATTTAAAATTCTGAATGTTATCTAAAATTTAAAATACGAAGGTTAAAGCAGGAATAAAACTGAAAAATTCAAAACTAAAACTGAAAACTGAAAATTGAAACTGAAAAAAAATTATTGGTTTCAGTTTCAGTTTTTTTTTTATTATCCTAAATGCCAATTCTTGTTTCGTTTCAACATCACGTTCCGTCAGGATGAAAAAGTGAACTGAAAAGCGAAATAAAACTGAAACCGATAAAACTGGAAACTGAAATGATTTTTCGAGACTGAAACTAAAACTGAAACTGAAAAGTGAAAAGTGAAACTGAAATGCTCAAAACTAAAACTGAAACTGAAATCCTTAAAACTGAAACTGAAACTCCAAAAACTGAAAACTGAAATTTATTTCAGTTTTCCATCCCCGGGTTGAAGTTGAACGCTCGAAAAATAAAAAATCGTCTGACTTCTGAAATGATTTAGTGGTTTCCACTTTCAGTTTCAATCAAGTTTCGCACCATTGAAACAAAAAACTGAAACTGAAATTCCAAAACTTGAATGACAAAAACTGAAATACCAAACAGAAAACTTAAACTGAAATAATTTCAGTTTCCCAGCTCTATTATTCAGTTTTGTCTTCTGTTTTCACAAGAAATTAAATCATGCAAAATTCAAAATTACCACTCTGTTGTTACTGGAATTTTCCAAATTGAAATTATGGAAAAAAAACTTCAAAAATCAAAAATGGGAACTGCTAACTAAAACTGGAACTGAAAACCAAAAACCAAAACTGACAATAAAAAAAAAAATGAGAACTGAAACTGAAACTAATATCATTACAAAAGCGTGTCCTAAAATTATACCTGCAAATACACCTTTTATCAGATTTGTTTTTTTTCCCTGGACGAGGGGGTGAAAATATTTTTTCTAAACACCAAGAAAAGCAATATAGGTATCGAGATTTAGGTTTTTGGAGACGCTGATTCTCGTTCTGAAAACCATTTCACTCCAAAAACTAAAAATAACCCTCCTCCTCCCCTTGCAAAGGGGATTAGGACCCAAAATTTTGAAAAAAACAAGATGGATGTCAAAGTACTTATAGGTTTTCAGAGATGCTAATTTTCGTTCTGATTACCATTTGACCTCAAATCTCAAAACTAACCCCTCAAGGGCGGATTTAGGTCCAAAGTTAAAAAAAAAAACAATGTGATAAGGTGTCAAAATACAGTCCCCTTTGAAGGGCTCAGTTTTGGGATCAAATATGTTTCAGAACTAAAACCAGCGTCTCCGACAACCTATATTTCAATACCTACCCATAGGGGTGACGGCCCGGTTTTCCTTACCTTCCCCCAGTTTACCCCCACCCCCCACATATTTCTCAAAATTATCATGCTAAAAATTGATTTCTATGGGAAGTGGTAAAGAAACCTACGCTAGATTCCAACGAAACATTCAGTTTTTTTGTAGCTTCATTAGGTTGGAAGTTGTATGGGGGGGGGGGGTGAAAAATGCGAACTCTCGATTTTTTGCACCTAATTTTTTTGAGGCATCCTAACGATGCTGACAAATTAATTTCTGTGAGAAATGGTGAAGAAAGTTGCGCTGATTCCAACGAGCTATTTCGTTTTTCCTAGCTTTATTAGGTTTGGAGTTATGTCAAAAAATATCGAAAAGTCAGATTAAGGGGGTAAAATACCTGGGTCAGTACCCCTACTGCCGTTTGAAGTGTTTTTTTGAAAAATATATTTTTTACCCCCCCCTCCCCCCGCGTAGGGTCAGTTTTTCGAAAACACTCAAAAAATTGGATGAAAACGTGTAAAAGTACGTACTGGAAGAAATAATTTTACGGAGCACTTTTTTCCCTCCTGCCTGACATTTTTCAAAAATCAAGCCATTGTCCTCTGAATTTTACTTCGGCACGTCCAGCTCTTCATATGTTAAAGGACATTTGCCACATGACAAGTAACACGTGTTAGGTGGCTTGTTACATGTTTGCAGGGCAGTTAGGAATCGTCCCTATTTCCAATAATAAATATGTACAAAATGTTGAAATATTGAAGAAAATCAACACTTGTCGTATTTTTAGGTGATAGAAGATTGGAAATACGTATCGATGGTATTAGATCGATTTTTCTTATGGGTTTTCACAATCGCTTGCATTGCTGGCACTTGCATGATCATTTGCCAAGCTCCTTCACTTTACGATCAGAGAAGGCCTATCGATCAATTTTTCAACGGAACAGTTCGAAAGAATTACACAAGCAGTATTCCATCGGTACCCAGTGTTTATAATATGTCCGCCGAAAAAGAAGACGGCACGTTTAAAGAAAAACAACACCAAAATAATCGTGTACCTATTTAAGTATGTCTATTACAAATCATATCTTGAAAACTATAGATGCATGTACTTTTTACATACCTACTTAATGTACCTACATTATTGTTTAAGTTATTGTATTTACATCAACAATCATCATATTGCAATAAAATTTCACTTATATTTATCTTCAAAGATAATATTACAAAGAAAAGGGTATAATAATGGAGCTTTTCAGCTAGTTTTGCTTGCTTAGAATGAATAATCGAAGATCTGTTTAACTTCTCTCAATATCGCAATCTACTAAAAAAAAAATCTAGAAAATCGTTTTTTTTTCTTCTTCTTTTTAAATATGTTGTAGGTACCTAAACGCCTTTTTGTGAGTAGGTATTTAGTACTTAGGTGTTAATTAGTACCGGGGTCATCGTGTTTATAAGAGTAGTAATGAACTATTTTGTTGTTATATTTCAAAGTTAGACGAAGAATTATGCTATTTAATTTAGTAATTCGTTATAAAAACGTTATAAATGTCAATATTTTGCTTATGTATTGGATTTCGACGTATTATCATATTGCAAGTGCGACTGAATTAAGAATAAGAGAAGATTCTAAATTGTTTGTGAGTTTATATTTTACTTTTTTATTTTTTCGATTTGAAATATATTGTTATTAAGACGAGTGTTACAAATGGTTGTTTGTTATTTGCTTGATTATAGATTCGATTTAATTTAAAAATCAATGCCCTCGAGTTTTCTAAAATATTCGCCCACGCGATTGGCTTTCGAGCCAATTTCGATTTGAGAAAATCAAAAAAACCTAAACGAATGGAATTTTATAATGGAATGAGTACCCATTTCCATCCAGAACAGATACAAAAGGTGACAGAATATTTGTTCAATTCGTAAGTTTTTTTTTATTTCAATAAATAGTTTTATTTATTTTCTCATTATTAAAAAATGTAATGTGAGAACCACTTTGAACCATTGTTTCAGCTACGGATTGAATGGGACGGCGTGTGTGATTCGGACCATGTGTGAAATTTCTCATATTCCAGCGTACTCTTACGATGTGTTAGGTCCATTAATGAAATTAACGTTTTTGTGAGTAGAATAGGTGTATAGAGATAAAAACTAATTCGAATAAATTAAGCCCATTATCTCTTTCATTTTGTGTGGACAGCGGATCGATGAAATCGCAGATTACAAGGAGGTATTGCGAAGACGCCGTAAATTGTCCCATTTCCGTTATACATTTACTAACACACGATGAATTTTAAGAAATACGAGGATAAGATTTCCACCTCGGTCCCGCGTCGTTTGAAATTTCCAACTCATGCGTTGAATTTTTATGAATTGTCGGATTGATTTTTTTTGGTGGATTTTTCGGTAGTTTTTATTCGAAGGGTCCAAATTCGAGTCGGTAAGCAAGCGTCAGGGAATACGAGTAGAACTGGTAAATGAAAACTAAAAACTTTATAGGTACCTATATATTGTCTATCACGAATTTGAACGGGCAGTGGTTTGAAATTTTTAAAAAATATCCAAAAAGGCAAATTCTGGTACAAGTTTTCAAAAAAAAGGAAAAAAATTGGTGAAAATGCTTATTTTCAAATTCAAGGGACAACAAATTTGAGAATTTTCAGAAATTTTGTTTCGGAAAATTTTAAAAGAATGATCAGAAAATGTCGAAATCAACAAGTTTATACCAAAACTTGTAAAATTATTAGTTAGGTACTTGCTTTTTTGGATTTGATTATAAAGGAGCTGCAATAGATTGGAAATAGTCAAAAAAATTGTATGATTCGAAAGTTTTTAGGGGTAGCGTTTGATCCTTCAGAATGGAAGATAGGTCATAAATTCATTATTTGTTTTTTATGTCACTTTGCAAATTACTAATTGGAATCTCTAAATTTGACTTTATGTGTAATTTTGTGAAAAAATTTGAAGCAAATGCTGTTTTATGGTAACTGCCCCTTCAATTTTGAAGATAGACACGTTCGTGCATATGGATTTTTCAGTTTGCCTGTGCCCATTCCTTAGGGCATTTGATGTTTTGAGAATCACAAACTCTTTGCCTCATGGTTAGGCATTTTTAAAATCAAAATCTTTCAATCTTTTCTACAGGGTAGCGCAGCTATTTATGGGATCGATGATTTTGGAAAAAAAAACTTTGACTGCAAAAATCTCGAAAACTATGCCTCCTAGAAAAAAAACTATCAGCTGGAAGGAGAAAGAGAATTTTAAGCTCTTTAGCTTTTATCCCTTGCATTTTTTTCGTAGCACCCTTAGTTGGGCCAGAAAATCCAAATTTATAAGAAATTTACAAAATGGATGGTTTTGAAAATGAAGAAAAAAAAAATTACATTTTGTAAATTTCTCATATACATGAATTTTTTGGCCAAACTAAGGATTTTGCGATAAAAATGCAAGGGATGAAAGTTGTAGAGCTTAAAATTTTCTTTCCCCTATGAAGGATTGCTTTTTTCTAGGGAGCTTGGTTTTTGAGATTTTAGCAGGCAAATGTTTCATTTTTGAAATTATCGACTCTGTAAATTTCTCATAAAAATGGATTTTCTGGCCAAACTAAGGATGCTATGAAAAAAATGAAAGGGTTGAAAATTGTAGAACTTGAAATTCTCTTTCTTCCAAGACCTATTAATATTTTTCTAGGAGGCTTGGTTTTCGAGATTTTTGCAGTCAAAGTGGTTTCCCCCATTTTCAAAACCATCGACCTCATAAATGAACCACCCTATCTATAACTTGGGAAGAAAGTAACTTTCCGTAGTTTTCATAATAACTTTTTTGAAAGAGGATAAAATTAGCTTTCAAATGATATGGTTACTTTTACATTTGGTATAATTTTTATATATAACTGCATTTTTTGTCGCAAGTCAAAAATAAAAAAAATTGTACGAAATTCAAAAGTAACCATATCATTCGAAAGATAATTTTATTCTCTTTCAGAAAGGTTATTATAAAAAATTCCCTTAGCCGAGCCTTTCTCGAGTTACGTAGAAAAAATAATCATAAGAAAACACCAAAACATACGGCATAAAGTATGTGATTCTCACGTCAGCCCTATCCCCACGTACCAACCATGCTTGCTTATCGATCCGAATTGGGACACCCTGTATGTAGAATACTTATCCGTATCTGTACCTATTTATCTGCCTATTTTACCTATATAAAAAGAATTGTATTATTTTAGACACCTTGTAATACGAATAAATCCATTAAAAACATTATGAAAATTCAAAAAACTTTATTTATTGAGACACGAAGCGAAATAATATATTCTTACTTGCGTATTTTTTAAAGACTATAACTCTGCAAAGAATAAAAACAGCTCGATGAATTTTTCATAAATTGAGTAAGCTATTTTTTCCCAAAACACATAAGTACCCATTCATCGAGAACAAATGTTTAATACCTATCTATTTGTTTTATTTTTTCTCATGGTGCTTACTCAACCTAAAATATACGAGCATTACACTATAATTTATGGAAGTATTCGTAAAAAAAAAAATCATTTATGAATTTGTACAAACTTAGTTTGATTTCTTGATAACCTAGATACGAGATACCTATTGGATTGGTACGTTTACAAAATATACGTATATATTTGTATCAACATCGCACAATAGTTTAATGATGTGAACAACCTCAGCGTACTTTTTTTTTCTAAATCCGAATTAAATTATAGGTATCGTGTAAAATTCATAGCTTAAGGTGGTTCTAATGCAGGCACGTGTTATTTTTTATGCAATGTAACTGCACAAAATATACCGAATCTTGTGGCGTATTTGTGTGAAAAAATCTAAGGAGGTAAAAATTGTTCGTGAAATATTTTTTTATTTAAAATGCATGAATACGAATAAGTTGACGAAAATGGTTTTCGACTCTTTGGTTCGAACTTGTATTTACTTTGTATTCTGTTAAGTAATTCAATTCAATTGGTTGATAATTTACATATTTACATCACTTGGTGTATCTGTACCTCTAATACGTCATATGCAAAAATCACGATATTATTCAAAAATACCGTTGTACGTTTATATTTGCACTCTAGTTACAACTATAATATTTCTAGCATCAGTCATAATTACCGTTAAATGATACCAGCTCAGAGAAGGATTCTCTGGAAAAATTTTTGTGCACATTTCAAGATGTTTGTATGAACTTTAATCATTATTTTATTCTATTTCGAGTATTTCGTTGCAAAGGAATACTTTTTTTTTAGTGTTAAAAAATGGATAATGTGAAAAAGAATGCATGTATTTTGTAAAGTGTCCTTTATCATATCGTTATTAACCATACAAGCTACTTTTATCGCGTACAGTCAGGATATATCGCAACAGACGAGATCGAATAGGAAAAAACGATTTTTGACTTTTCCAAAAGGCACAGTTATACAGGTGAGTAATTTTATCTAGATTTTTTTTCAGTAGATACCTATCTATTTTTTGAAATAATCATTTACGAATCAATTTTGATGTTTTTAATGCCATTTTGATTATTGATACAAGTATTTATTAACAAATACTCATGAAAAATATTGAAAATGGTTATCGAACCGTCGATAAAAATTACCTAACGACAATCGAATTTTTTCTAGCTCGTGTATTGTTATCTAATGTCGGCGTTAGGAACCGAAGGAATTTTCACCGTTGGTGCCACTTTGGGAACCAATTGGGACGTACCAGTTGACTTGGAAAAATTAGTATTCGACAATGAAATGAAAATAAAAGCAAACAGAAGAGAAAAACGATCACTTTATCCAAGATTCGAGTACATGTTAAATCAGTGAGTACATAAAAATACTCGGAATTTCATCTAAGAGTAGGTATCTAGTATCTACCTACCATAATTCCTCATTCATACGTAAGTATTTCAAGACTACAAATATTCGCAATTTCAGATTAAATATCGATGGTAAATCGTGTCTGAAAAATTTACTATGCCGATCAAAAAAACGATTGACGTCGTCATCCAAGAATCGGATACAAAACTCGTTTATAGAAGAAATCGTTCATCTAATTTTTTCGTAAGTGTAGTCCAAAGTCTGTTATCATGGTGTGATGAAAGCTGTCCCAGAAACAAGTACTTCTGCACTGCAGTTTTGCTATATTTTTATTTACCTATTTTCTTCTTCTTTTAATAGATACCCTGGATTGCCGGAAGGATGGTATGAGCCAATTGACGAGTACGATTATTTACTAGATCAGTGCGCAGATATGAAAGAATACGACGATCAAGCCTGCGTAGTGAGATGAAATCACAGTTTCGTCATTATTTCAATTTTAATGGGTGCTCGTTTAATTTATTGTTTATTTTTTCAAATCTTCGTTATCCTACTAAAGTTCCATTTTGAATGTCATTTATGAATTGTAAATATTTATTGCGTTTGTTTTTTTTATGATGAGAGTAAAAAGAGTCGATTTAAACGTTTTTTTTTTCTGTTTGAATTCAAAATAAACTACCTATAAAAAACGAGAAGTTTTGAATGAATCAAGTTGGTAATTTCGTAAATTTTGGAGATAATTACCGATCGTACTTCCAAAATGGGTTTCAGTAAATTTTAAAAATAATTCCGAGGTGTTTTTAAAATCGTTTTGAAGTGATAATGAAATCATAATTTTAAACTCGTTTTAACAAATGGTTTCATAAGCCGGAATAAAAAGTGAGATTTTATCTTATAGTCACGGAACCGCCTTAACTTTGCTGATCGGGCATTAGAAAAGATAGATGTGTCTACGTACATTGTGGTTTGTGGAAATTCCCTCGTGCAAATTCGGCAATAGTTTATTTTCAGTTTTTTCGTCACCAAAGTATCACCCAGGTACCTACGTATATTGTTATACGTAATTAAGAGACAAAATAGTAAGAATCAACACTTTGAGATAAAATTTCGAATTCAAGGCAATGATCTGACACGTGTATTTTTTTACAGCTCGAAATGTAGAAATTGGCCATTTTGAAATTTTTTTCATGTTCATGCGAAATCTTCGAGTTGAAAAAAAAACACGTGTTCACTCTTCACCTCGAATTTTTTATTCAACTCCACAAATTGACTGATAATATCGTATTAACGATTAATTAAATTTTTGGCCACCGAAGTTGATTAGAGCGCCTTCTGGAGCGATTCCAGTGCGCTGGAGGAAAGTCACTTTTGCTGAGGGCTCTGAATTACTTCAAAAATGATCGCAATCGATTCAGAGAGTCGACTTTAGTATATAAACCGATTTTCAAAATTTTATCTTAAAATTTACTATTTTTGTAATTAACAAAAATTCGCCCAAAATCGAAAAATCAACTTCGGCAGCTCAAAATTTGATTCTGAGGTCTGGGCGGCGTGGTCTTTTGGTGAGCCAAATTTCAGTTCAATCGCAGTAGACAAGTTGACAAGGTTCCCTTGTTGAGTGAAGCAGATGCTTTACCTGTTTTTCGTAGGATGTTGGAAAAAATGACGAAATTTTAGCATTTGAACGTCGTTTTCTGCAAAAATTTTCAGCCTCACTTTTTTGGAGCTTAATAAATTAGCTTATTTTGACAAAATATTGGGGGAAAATTGATTGAAGGTCCTTTACGAAGAATACTAACTGATAGTTAACAACAGATGTGCTCAACAGTGAAGAAAAAAATTAAAAGTAAACCAAATTAAAATTTTCTTAAGGGTGTGAAATCAAAAAAGAAAAAAAAACATCACCTACAAAAATTTGCTGAAACGTTGCTTGAAAGTTTTCATCAGTTTTCATTAAATATTGAGAGAAAAGGCCGCCACCAGAGTGTCAAAATAATCGAAAAAAAATGTATAACTACAGGGTGTTCTGATAGTAGTGCACAGCCTTCAAACCAGCGATTCTGCTACCCGAACTACACAAATGTATGCGTGTCAGCAGATCAAAAGGTTTGAAGGGGGAACGTATGCATTTATAATGGCGTTTTCTTCAAAACATTGTAAATCTTCTGATAATATACAGGGTGGCATGCCTATATACGAAGTCGATGGTTCTGGAAATGAAAAAAATCATACTTTTTATTTAGAAATATGCATTTTATGGCCAAAATAAGGGTCCTACGAAAAAAATGCTAAGAATCAAAATTGTAGAGCTTAAAATTTTCTTTCTGTAATTAACTGATAATTTTTTTCTAGGAGGCTTAGTTTTCGTGATTTTCACAGTCAAAGTTTAAAACTTGATATGAATTTTTTACATTATGAAACTTTAATGCAAAAATCACGAAAACTAAGCCTCCTAGAAAAAAAACTAACTGTTAATTATAGAAAAGAAATTTTATGTCCTACAATTTTTATTCTTGGCATTTTTTTCATAGAACCCTTAGTTAAGTCGAAAAATCCATATTTAGGAGAGAAAAACGTGAGAGCTATGTAATCTGCAGATTTTTTGAATTTAATTGTTTTTCTTCTTCGTACCAGGCGCAGCACAATACCAAGGCAACTCCATTTAGCTACCAAACTATCACTTGAAACATAATATTTCCCAATAGAGCTCGTTCACATTCAGAGAATTAAAAGTCAGTTTGTCCTAACTAAAAAACCGTAGGTATAAGTAGGTATGTTTTTTTTTTCGTTTTGAAAACTATTTACTTTATTTATGGACCACCCGGTATGTAGATGTGCAAAATTTGTCTGAAACTTTCTTGGACAAGTTTTAAAGTTCTACAAAATAAGTTATGTTTCGCCTAATTCTAAAATTGAAAAGACTACGAAAAATTGGAAATTTGTAGGCTTTATAACTCCTTCGAATTGTGAGTTAGGCAAATTTTGTAAGAAACCTTTTTGGTAGGACTTTTTATATTCTACAAAATATATTATATGCATATTTTGTCTAACTCTAAAATTAAAGGAGCTACAACCATTTGAAAAATACATTCTTTAATTTTGCACATGAACAAAATTTGAATGCCTAACTGTTCATTTTGCAAAGCGTAGGTATAAAGTGCAAGACAGCTATTAGGCAAAAATTAATACTTTTTCTGTTGCATTTGCTTTGTTTTGGAATCATTGTGTTAATTTTTCTTTGGTATGCTTGATGCTTCACAGAAAACATCTATAAATTGCTTGTCAAGTACCTACCTACCTACTACATAAATTAGTAAAAACTTGAGGATTATTTTTATGAATTCTTGCAATTTTAAAGATGAGTAATTTTTCGCATACTTTTTTATTTTTAATATCAAAAAATCACACTTCTCGTAATCCAAGTACCTAACCAATAAAAAATGTTCTAAATTTTTAAATAAATCTTTTACTACTCGTTATTATTAAATTTGATGCGAAAATAATAAAAATTCATTTGAAACATTCGGGGTATTTATTTTTACCACTATTATTGCGTGAAAAATGACTAAAAAATTTTAATTATAAATTTTACTCGAATATAAATATAACTGAAATCCACATTTCTTACAGTTATGTAATTTCTCCTGGTATTTTTATGTAGATGCCTGCAACCAATTTGATAATAAAAAAATTATGTACACAACTACGAAATTTCCTGAGACTGGAGGAAAGCGATTCATCTCCCCTTTCAGGCAACAGGCCTCTGAAAATGTGATTTATTCATTCACCCATATAATCGATCAAATATTATTAGGTTTACCAACTCGAAACAACACACGGTAAATAATAGACAAGTTAAATATTTATTTCATCATTTCGCATCGTATCCTATGGCTAATTTACGCCAAATGTAATCATCAAAAGATCAAAATTATACGAATCAATTACCATAATGCGAACATTTGAACGCAACGAGTCATTATACGAATTAGCTAAGCGAGTAACGCACATCTTAGCTATATCGTTATCCCACAAGTACCTACAACTACATACGATTTAATTCTTAATTAATTTATTTGTTAAATTACTCTCACGTACAATTATCATCAAACAACGCGAAGAATAAAACGTCGCTTTTATCATTAAACACATGAGGTAATATTTTAATAATGGATAAATTTTATATAGATTTAAAAAGAAACGTTTTTTTAGTACCGATTCTCCAAGTGTGACCTTTATTAATTCCTTGTTCCTGGATAAGTGTAAAGATTGCCTATACGTAGTGATTCTCTCACTAAACACTTTGTATATTAGAAAAAAACTCAAGGTAAAATGATAAAAACCTGTTTTTTTTACCGTGTACGTAGATATTTAATATATTCAATATTTTTAAGACAATTTTATTTAGAAAAATTTTTACATGCCACCTGTGATAGGCGACTAAGCAGATGGAGGTATTATTCGCTCGTGATATTACCCAAACAGCACGTACACCTTTTTTATATTGTTTTCGAAATATAAAATGTAATATATTTTGAAGGGGATGTCGGCGTTTTTTTTTTTGAGAAAAAAATCTGATATTTTTTGTATAGGTACTTATACTTAGGCATAATACCATGTAGTCGGATATATTAAGAAAAAAATTATTTCAATTCATCATGCTACCAGCTAATGACAACTGTATGCGTAGTTACACATACGGTAATTAAAGCAGTACTTATTACGTACTTAATATCGTCAAAATATGCACATGTTGACGATCGACATGCCATGTACGATGGCTAATTAGATACCTGCCTTGTTTTCAACACTTTTTATTATAGAAGTAAAAAATTATTATTAATAGCTAAGGTAAAGGTAAAGTACCAGTTGTGGATATTTTTGAAAAAAATCTCTGTAGGGATCAAATTTCAATTTTTTAAAAATTTTATGACTTCTGCTGGTAAATCGAACATTTTTGCATGAAATATTCGAAAATGAGATTATCGAATATCGATTTCCTGGTCGATTTCTCAATTCTAATGATGCAGAAAAAATACATTTTTAATATTTTGTTGTTGGCTGGAGGCCACAGTCAATATACAGGGTTTAGGGTGGCATTTATTTTCAACTTTTGAATTTTTTTGCTCCCCTCCCCAAATCGTTCCTTCTTATGAGATCTCCATGAGTATTTTTTATTTTCTCCCCAACTAAATTCAAATAGTGCCTTCAAGCCCCGCCCATTAAAAAAAATAAAAAAAAAGAAAATTAGGTGAAATTTAAAAAATTTTAATTATTTTCATTCGTTCAGGCCCTCTCAGTATTCCCTCTGATCAAAAATAATCACTAAAATTTTTAATCTATCTTCCCAGAGTGATAAAAGTGAGAGTCTTATGGGGTTCAAATTTCAGTCAACTTAAGGAGCCACATATTTTTTCATGGATTTCTAATAAAAGGGGGAGGGGAGCATTAGGAAGAAAAGGAGCAAAAACGTCAGAAATGAGACAAGATTATCACGTATTTTGATTTTTTTTTTTGAAAATTTGGGAGAGATTTGGCACCACTTGTTTGTATGTAGAGGGCTGAAACTTTCTAGGATTTATTTCTTCATAAAAATGAACAAATTTAGGGCGTGAGATACAAAACAAGTTTTTAAAAAAATTGCCACCCTGTGTAAATATGAACCACCTAAATACAAGGTGGCCCATTTATAAGGTTGGTGGTTTCAAAAATGAAAAAAAAAATGAAAAAAAAATATTTGACCGCAAAAATCTCGAAAACAAAGCCCCCAACAAAGAAAACTAATGGCTTACAAGAAAAAGGAAATTTTAAGCTCTACAATTTTTATCCCTTGCACTTTTCTGGTATCACCCTTATTTTGGTCAGAAAATCTATGTTTGTGGGAAATTTACAAAGTTGATGTGTTTAAAAAAATTTACTTTCTGTAAATTTCCCAAAAACAACGATTTTCTGGCCTAATCAGTGGTTCTACGAAAAAAATACAAATAATAAAAATTGTAGAACTTAAAATTTTCTTTCTCCTATAAACTATTAGTTTTTTCCCCAAGGGGCTTAGTTTTCGAGATTTTCACAGTCAAAGTTTAAAACTTGATATGAATTTTTTACATTATATGTTGTTTTATTTTTGAAATTATTGATTTCGATCGGCCTTTGACGACCCAAATTTCCTCGAAAGTGGTCCTAAATTTTACCCCTGATGCAAAAACTCACCACTAAAATTTTTAACCCCCACCCATTCCCGAATTATCATCCCCTAAATATCGAAACTTCAATACGTGACATGTTTGGAGGGGTGGGTGAAAAATTCTGAAATTTTCACAAATTGTGGGCACTATGAAGGTACACTCGTAGAAATTTTTTCAAAATTTTCTCAATTTTTCGATACTGTGAAATTTTCAAATAGTCGTAAAAAATTGGGGGGTGACATGACTGAATTTTTTTTCAAAATTTTGTAAGCTAATGCCCTTAGGTATAGACTATATTTTTTCGAGACCCAAAAACTATGACACTACGGTTTTTGGGCCTTGAAAAAAATCTGTTGTACCTAAGGGTATTACAAAATTTTGAAAAAAATCAGCCATGACACCCCCTCCCCCTTCCCCAATTTTTTTGATGATTTTTTGAAAATTTTCAACTGCCAAAAATTGAGAAAATGAATGTTGACTAATTTTTTTGGAAAAATTTCCACCAGTGTACCCACATACACACAATTTGTGATTTCATAATTTTTCACCCACCCCCTCCAAACATATCGCGTATTGATGTTTCGATATTTAGGGGTGGTAATTCGTGAATGGGGGGGGGGGTCAAAAATTTCGGTGGTGAGGTTTTACATCAGGAGTAACATTTAGGACCACTTTTGAGAAAATTTGAGTCAAGGGCCCATTTCACAATCTTATCAGGGTAGGCTCTTTTCATATACATGGATGATCTGGCCACACTCAGAGTGCTATGAAAAAAATACAAGGGATGAAGTTTGTAGATTTTGAAATTTTCTTTCTTTAAAATGTTATTACTTTTTTCTAGGAGGCTTACTTTTTGAGATGTTTGCAGTCAGTGTTTTTTTTTTCATTTTTAAAACCATCGACCTTATGAATGACCTACCCTGCACTCTCAACTGGTACTTCACCTTAACTTTTTTGCAAACTAAATAAAATCTGCAGTATGGAAATTGAACAAGAGGAAAATAATTCGTGGCATTGGTTATTTCTGTCGAATCCGGTCCGGTAAGCAGCATCATACTGGAAATGTTCATCTGGTTCTAATTCGATTATTTTTTGAAGTGGCATTCTGTAGAACAAACAAGAAAAAGATGACGAAATAAATATCCAATTTAAAACTCGAACCATTGCTGGTTTCTATGAAGTGGAAAATAAAGTAAACGAAGACAAAGCACATCATAAGGAAGAGCGAAAAAAAAAACACAAACACCTATTATTATTGTTATTATCGACATGTTTGAATTCAAAATCGATTCGTGATAGCATTGGGTTGAAATGTAGACAGCATCGAGCATACTAATGGTATTCTTAGACATGAGGAAATTTCATGTCTGAAATGACTTCATATTTACGTAAATATCAACATTAAAAAATTTCAATTTTTCGAGGTAACTTTGAAAACCCCTTATGCTATTTTTAACTGACCAATATACCTAATAATTTACATGTAGGTATATCGTACAATGTACGTAGGTAACTATAAACACGGGGTTGTGTTTAAATTTAAAACACGAGACCTTTTCACGATAATTCGTCGATAAATCATATGCACAGCAATCGACTCTGCTTAATTTTTAATTATAAAAAATAATGCTATAACCGTGTAATATTATAAAATAATAAAAATATCAATTACACATTGTACGCGAAGATAGGTTCATTGAACCAGTTTTCAATGACGCATTGGTATCTTTTCAACGCTGCGACGAGGTCATAAACGATGCCCCTAGCCGCACCGGTACCTACTCGTTATCGTATTCCAAGTGGACAAATAAAGTATACATGGATACAAATTACGTATTTACATTTTTTCTAGCCAAGTACTTAACAAGAGGCTTACCTACATATTGTTTTAACACACTGTGTGATTTTTTTCCCCCTTCAATTTACAAGAATATTGTATCTTTAAGGTACTTAGTTGATTTGTAAAATACGTAGAAAAAAAAGTAGGTACATCTATTTACTTGAAAAGTAATTTAACGATAGCTTCGAGAAATCCGTCGTTGTCAGGTAGCAATTGTGTTACTTCGCAGAGTGATCGTAATATGCAAGCTCGACCATTGTATCCATATCTGTAGATAAATCATGCCCAAGATTATCAGGATAAATTTAGATAAGGTATTACGCAAACAGATAGGTAGATACCTACTTATTAATCAGAACTTCTAATTTTTTATACAAATTGGAACGTTTCTTTCTGACAACGATCGGAGGAGTATATCCGTATAAATTTTTATCATAATCTTCGACACTTTCCGGTAAATCATATGTCAATGCCCAGTTAACAGCTTCGGTAAATATATCGTAATCCGGAGTGAGTAATTTCAAGGTGACACAAAGCGCTACCTAAGAAAATGATCAACTCTACAGATTCAATTTTTCGGCAAAATAATTCTGCGCCAATTGTTGGTATTGTTTTTTATAGGTATAGGTATATACTGGTATGTGTTTTTTTTATGTACTCACTGTAAACGTACTTCCTTCGGGAAAGATGGCATAACGCTTTTTGCGCACGTGTTCGTTCCACACTCGTAATTCGTCACCGGAATGTGTAATATTTTTTATAGAATAAATCAAGTCATATTTCAAACAAAAGCACGGTAATAAGTTTCCTGAAAAAAACACGAATATAAAGGATACGAGCATTACTAGTTCGATATTGACTGCGAATGCGTGATTCAAAATAGAAATTCGTTTCGTAGATGGGTATATGGTATATCAGATCCGCGAGTTCTTCGCGCCATTGTGTGAAATACATAATTATTACGTGAATGCGATGCCTCGGCTCGATGGTAACTTATTTTATGGAAATAAAATACCACAAAAAAATTTGAATAAAAGGTTGCAGGTTAAAAAAACAGGAAAAAATGGTTTAGGAGGAGACAGGGGAAGTACAAAATGTCTACAAAAGTCTGAAAAAACCTTGTGTGAAAATTCTTACAAATTATCGACTTAGAACTGAACTCAATTTCTTATTCAGTTCAGTCCTATTCATCACGTAATGAAAATTTGAACGTACACTTTTCCCAGAAGGGAGATTCAACCCTCCCCTCATCCGTTAACAATCAATTTTCCCCATGAAAACAAACTATTAAAATATTAAATGCAATAAAAAATGAAAATATTTCTGCAGGGTGTTTCAAAGGTAATATACCTCCTTTACACTGAAAATTATGCAACCCATCCTGATAACAAGTATGTATGTTTGCCGATCTTTTGAATCGAAGGGGCTAAATATGATCTCTTGACAATTTTTTTCGAATATTTTCAATTTGTGAAGAAAAAACAAATTTAATAATAATTAATCTGAAAATTTTTTCAAAGAATACGTTACTACTCACACATAAAGTGTTAAGCAGGCAAATATGCATGTATGTAGTTGAACAAAGATGATCGGTGGTATCTGTGAACTGTGAAGAGGGTTCAATGGATCAACCAGGAGTGAATTTGAAAATAAAACTACACTCAGTCAAATTCATATTCTAAAAAATTGCGGGTTTTAGCATTAAAAGGACTGAAAGAGCATTGGGTCTCTCGATTTTTTTATTTTTCGCTTCTCACCGTTTATTAGTGTAATTTTCAACAAAAAAAGGGAAAGTTTTTGCAAAAAAAATTGTGGTATACACCTTTGCCTATTATTATTTTTGAAGGGGTACACTGCAAAAATAAAGATAGGTAAAAAGCGTACACCACAAGTTTGTTTCAACATCAATTAGGATTCAAAGCAAGGTGCAAAATTACCAATTTTCGTTATTTTTGTCAGAATACTTCAAAATTTATTGCAGCAATCTAACAGAAATATGAGTAGATATGACATGAGTGATTCGAGTTTTTCGACTTTTGAATTTTTTTGTTTATTAATTTGTCCATTTCGTAAAATTTCAAAATTTTCCACGATTACGGGCGTAAAAAATGGCGGAAAGCTAAGAAAAAATTGAAAAAAACAATTTTTTAATCGATTTTTTGATTAAATAAAAGTATTAAAATAATCGAATATTTTTGTTCATTTTCTGTCGATTGATCGATTATTGTATTGATCGAAAATACGGAAATGATGAGACTTCTGATTATTTTTTTTCGATTAATCAATTATTCAATTAATCCACAGAAAAATTGTGGATAGCCAAGAAAAAATTCGAAAAAATAATCGATTGTCAAAAATCGATTTTTTCGATTAACCGAAAATATCAAAATAACCGATCATTTTTGATCATTTCCAATCGATTAATTGATTATTCGATAAATCGATTAATTGATCATTCGATAAATCGATTAATTGATTATTCGATAAATCGATTAATTGATTATTCGATAAATCGATTAATAATCACCAAACTACTTGGCATGTCGTTGCACATTTGTAAGCTAACTGACCCCTTCAATTTTGAATTCAGGCATTATGTGATAATGACTTATTTTTTAGGTTTTTTCATGCACTATAAAACATGTTATGATCATCTATTGCCTAAATTCAAAAGTAAAGGAATTATGAAGCTTGCAATTTCCTGTCCGACAATTCTAATAGGAATTTGTCTGTCAAGTAGATAAGCACAAGGCAAAAATAGGTATGCAATTTTCATAACGTTCAAGCCCATCTTTTACAGATCTAAAACCATTCACTCTATTACTTGAATTTTTAAGAAATTATCAAGCAAAAAATAAATTTTTCACCTGAAATTTGAACCTTGGTAAAATATACAGAATTACATTCAAGATGGGTGCCTATTTATACATTTGAAGGAGGTGCATTAGTTTTGAAACACCCTGTATACATGGTATACGTATGTAAATTGTGAATTTGATCATATTTTCGGATCAATCTCATTTTATGTGATCCCCCTAGCCCCTCCCCAACCATCTGAACGATGAGCCATTATGTTATGATCTAAAATCTCAAAAAATTAAATTTCCAGACAGGAAAGGGGGTTGGTTTCGGTTTGACAGTGATGCCATAACGAAAATTTTAACGTAATGTGATTCACTTTTTCTTCGAAAAATTACTTTTTTTTAAAAGAAAAAGTGGAAAATAAGGTCAATAAATACTAAAATTTGAAGGGAAAAAATGTTTTTTTTTTGGAATTCGCAAAAAATTTAATCAATTTGAAAAAAAAGGAAAATTGAAGAAAAAATGGGAAAATTATGAGAAAATGAAATTGATTATACCTCCTTAACTAATTTGAAAAAAATAGCCAAAAACTAAAATGAATAATTCGATTTGGGTTTCGGTTTCAGTTTTTGAGGTTTTCAAATTATCGGTTTCGGTTTCAATTGCTTCAATTCATAAAGTATTTTATTTTAGATTATTGATTCCTTACACTTGCTTTTTACTTTACGAAACCATCCAAGATACCAACCAAGATTAATCTTCTTTCCCAACATGGGAACAGGGGTAGGTACTAGAGTGGTGCTTATTTTGAAAATTTTTTCGGGATCTCCCCTCAATTGGTAACACAAATACATATTATAGAGAAAATATATTCTCTATTTTCTATTTTTTTCTCAAACTTCATTTTAAGATATGCTGCGGGCTCTCGTTTTTGAAAAAATAAAAAAAAATATGCAGAAAAAGTAAAAATTAAAATTTTTAAACATTTTTTAAGCAAACTGGTCACAACGTATGTACTTTAACTCAATAAGACCATTTTCGAAGATTTTTCAATCTTATACCTTTGTTTTTATGAGGCATTTAAAAATGTAATTTTTTAGCATTTCTCAAGTTTTTCAACAAAAAAAAAATCTGTATTTTTTTTTTGTAATTATAAGAGTCTTAACACACACGCCAATTTTCTCCAAAAAAAATCGTATTTGACGATTTTTCCTCTTTACCTTTATTTTTAGAAACCTTCATCTTTCGTAATTATGTTTTCTTTACTTCTTGTCAGTTTTCGAAAAATCCTCAATACAATAATGATGGGGAAATGCCAAAAATAATCTTTTAGAATGAAACCGGGTGTATTATGGCCATTTTATTACTAATTTTTTTTTTCAAATTTTCTATAAATTTTTTTCGAAAAAGTTTGAAAAATGCTAAAAAATGATATTTTTTAATGTCTCATAATTAAAAACAGAGGTAAATATAAAAAATCGTCGAAAATGGTCTTGTTGGATTAATGTACTTACGTTGTGATCATTTTGCTTGGAATTTTACATTTTTTACCTTTCCTTTTCAATTAAAAAAAAAAAAAAATGGGTTGGGCGTGGCACCACTTAAAATGAAGTTGAATGAAAAATAAAAAATTAGGAATTATTTTCTCAATAATGTGCAACCAATTGACGGGGAGTCTCGAAAAAATTTCGAAATTTTTCAAACTAAGGACCACCCTAGAGATACCTGTATGTTCAGATGTCCAGATAACACCACCTTTCCATTATACAAATCCTCTAAAAAACCTTGCCGCTTTTTTAAAATCCATTTCCAAATCAAAAGTTACTGTTTCCATTATCATATTGTACCACATTCGCTTCCGTCTTACGTTTACAAATTTTCATTTCCTCGTACATACAAATATTTAAGTAGTGTTTCCTTTGAAAGCGAAATATTAGAATAAAATTTTCGCGACGGGGAAATCGCGTAATATTTCGCGGATGTTTTTTTTTTAAATTTTAACACACTTTGCACGCTGTCCATGCCAGTTCCATAGAACATGGAATAGCAGCGTATTTCAATCTTAATGCGATTCGCACAAGTTCAAGGGAATCTTGTTTTTCTATCAAGTACCTACTTCTTCCACTTGTTCCCCCTCTCAATAAAGAATTAATCGTAAACTAGATTCCAGTTGGCAGATTTTTAATAGCGCGTGTTTCGCGGATAGTGATACTTAAAAATCTCGCCGAACGAAATTCATCATTACAAATTTACGAATTATCGCGGTGATTTAACACTTGTAATTGTAATGGTAACGCACTAGTACAAATGTTACAATGGTTATTCGAGTTCAAAACTAATTCACAAGTCGATGGATTTAGTTGATGGGATAGGTGACAATTTGCGAAAAAATTGAAAAATTTTAACCATCCGTGGTTTAGAATTTTTTGCCATTTTTCGTTCACTCGGTTATTTTTCCTTTTTGTTTAATTCGTCGATTTTTGTCTCCGAACGTATTTAAATTTCGGTTTTAATATTGTGAATTTTTTCGGTTCGATTCATTAGCAACTATTTATCAAATACTTAGGTAAGTGTTTAACACGAGTTTCGAGTATTTTATGATTAGTCGAGTACGTATTCGTCATTTTTTCCATTCATTTGATTTCTGAATTTGTCACATTTCGACAGTTCAGCAACATTAAAAAGGGTTCGTTTTTGTTACTGTGGTATCGATTTGGTGTTTTGTTAAAAAAAAAAAAATGTTACGACGTATTTAAATTCTCGTTAGGTACGATTTGCGTTGGTGTATTTTGATTATTTATTCGCAAGGTAATCCTGATACTGTTTCGAACTTCACAGAAAAAAAATACTTAGATACCATAAAACTACCCACAAGTACCGAAATATTTTGACAACTTCCTATAAACGAACAGAAGCAGCAGTTGTTCGATTTTACGTAGGGAAATGAGAAATTATGGCTAAAAAAAGACTCGGGGGAAAATTTAATTTACAAACAACGATTAATCACGAAATATATTTTTAGCATTCAATTTTCCCAACAAAGGTATTAACCCTTCAACTAAGTCGATTGATTTTCTTATAACTGTATCAGCAAAAAAAAAAAAAACAATAATGAGTACCTACCCAGGAGAACATTTTTTTTTTTACGAAAAATCTGTTGTAATCGTGAGCCACGTTTTGGAACAAAAATCAACAATTTTGGTTTACATGGTTTTTTATGCGAATTTGATTATTTTCGAAAAACACCTTTGAAAGTTTAACATGAGAGCTTTTGCTATTTCCTAAATTTTACCGAAGGGATGAAAATTCTGCTCGAAATGTATCCGGAGATTTCACTTTTTTTAAATCGATAAATATTCTAAAAAATTATCTCCTTACTGGCAACATTGGCATGCAAAATCAAACAGCTAAAATTACCATAAAAAGGGGGGGAGGAAGTCAAACAAGTCAAAAACCACGTGCAAATTCTATGGGATGATTTTTTAAGCATTTTTAACCCACGAGTAGGTATTTTGATTTGAAATGCTTTCATATGTACCAGGAATATCAGATCATAGGAGGGTTAGTGCCTCTCAAAATGGGCCAGCTTTTCAAAAAAAATATAGTTTTTTTCAGTTTTATTTGAAACATCTCAGATAAAAAAATGAAAAATTCATTCAAGGCTAAGTAAAATCTCAAATAATAGTTATAAAACCTGTCGCGAATAAAGAACTACCCCCTCCCCCTTTTCGTGATAAAATTACATTCTATGAGCTGGGTAAATTCAGATCAAGTTGAAACTATTACAAACGTAATTTTGATATGAAAAATCACGAAAAATTTCGTTCAACTTTTGGGATCAATTTATGACTCTCAAAATCTGGTACCATATGCTTATTTTAATTGATCAAATATAAATGGTTGATTTTGGAAAAATTACATTTCGAGTTCTGAACTGGAGACTTTTCATTGAAAATTTGCATTTTTAACCCTTTTCAAAAATTCATATTCTAAATCTTTCTAATTTGATTTTTTTTCATAAATTTCGATTTTCGATCATTTTAAAGTTATAAGGGGTGAAAAACGATTTTAAAAAAATGATCAAATCAGGGGTTTCAAATACTTTTCTCTTAGTGACTTGAGGTTTGGTCCCACACAAAATGCTCTACGTAATGTACCAACAAATTCATAAATTCACCTCCCCCCCATCTAAATTTTTTTGATTCATTTCAACTTGCCATTTTGTTCACCTGGAATCCTCCCCTCTATGCATAGTGTTTTTTTGGTTGGTTGATTCGTGTCCAATTTTACTCTAATATGTACAAATAATTAGATATATCTAATTTGATTATAATTATATGGTTAAGTATTTCTTAATTATAGATTCAAATTCCTACTATAATTATTTCATTTCATTACTGATCAGATTATTTTGTCTAGGTAAGCAGTCATCCAAGAGAAAAAATGGTGGTGTTATCTTCTGGACCGGACCCTGACCCGGAAGGAATCAGAAATTTATTCAAGGAATACAATATGACAACGGAAACAGTTCGACAAGATGTAGCTATTATTAGACAATGGATGACAAAACAACCTCATTTTCCTCGTATACCAGAGTCTAAAGATGGTCAGTTTGATTATTTTATTAGCTTGAAGGCTTTATTAACATACCCAAGTATTTCAAAAACCTCCAAAATTCATAAAAAAGGCGTGAGAAATAATTTTTCATCCCAGAATTCATACAGTATGTTCAAAAAGTCCTGTACAGTGCCTTTTATTTTTCAAAGAATGAACGTAGCAAAGCCATAGTGGTTCCAACAGTTTTAGATTTCTTCTAAATGCCATTTTCGTTGAATGTGTAAAATTTTTCGATCCTACATACAGGGTGTCCAAAAAATCATAAAATGTCCTCCATCCCTAGATATTCAAATAGAAAGGGTTTTTAAAAATTCGGTCTTTTAACAGTACAAAATGAGTCGATTCTTATGAGACGTAAATTATTGAAACTGGTTCAGTGGTTTCCAACTAGTTGATGATAATTTCTTGAAAAATGAAAATACGAAAAAAAGTTTCAAACAAAAGTTGCAGAGAATTAAAAATTAAAAATTTCTTATTTCATAATTTTTTCTCTACCTAGTACCAGAGAGGAACTATTTGTGAATGAAATTCAAATAAATTCTTTATTACTTATCAAAATAACTCCTTCTCATTTATTGGTAGGAAAAGAATTGTAGGACAAAAATTTTTTAATTTTTAATACTCTACAACTTTTGTTTCAAACTTTTTTTCGAATCGTATGATTTTTTAATGCAAACATGATTTTTTTGACATCTGAGTAAAAAAATTAGTCAAGTTGACGATACGAAAAAAAAGTTCAAACAAAAGTTGTAGAACATTAAAAATTCATCATTTTTTATTTCACAATTTTTTTTCTATCTTGAAGTGGGGAGAAGCTATTCAACCGAAAAGTGTGCAATTTTTAATCATTTTTCAAGGTTTTGTTGATAATCAGCTGAGAACCATTGAACCGGTTTCAAAAATTAATTTTTTATAAGAATCGCTTTGTTTTATTTTATATTTTCTGATCTTTCCTACAAGGCGTCTAAAAAATAACAAAATGTACTTCATCCTTGGGCATTCAAATTAGAAAGGTTTTTTAAAAATTCAGTCTGTAAACAGTACAAAATAAGTCGATTCTATATATTGTGATATAAATTATTGAAACTGGTTCAGTGGTTTCTAACTCGTTGACGATAATTTCTTGAAAAATGAAAATACGAAAAAAAGATTTGAATAAAAGTTGTAGAACATTAAAAATTGAAAATTTTTTGTTTCAAAACATTTTTCCTACCTAGCACTAGAGAGGAACTATTCGCGAATGAAATTAAAATAAATTCTTTATTATTTATAAAAATAATTCCCTCTCACTTGTTGGTAGGAAAAAAATTATAGAACAAAAAATGTTTAATTTTTAATATTCTACAACTTTTGTTTCAAACTTTTTTTCGTATCGTATGATTTTTTATGCCAACAATTTTTTTTGACATCTGAGTGAAAAAATTAGCTGAATTGACGATACGAAAAAAAAGTTCAAACAAAAGTTTTAGAACATTAAAAATCCACCATTTTTTATTCTACAATTTTTTTCCTTCTTTGAAATGGGGAGAAGCTATTGAACCGAAAAGTGTGTAATTTTTAATCATTTTTCAAGGCTTTGTTGATAACTGCAGCTGAGAACCATTGAACCGGTTTCAGAAATGAATTCTTTATAAGAATTGCCTTGTTTTATTTTATATTTTGATAAAATTGCAATATTCTCCAGTCTCCTTCTATCTCGATTTCTTGAAAAAAAAATTTTGTGATTTTTTTGGCATCTTGTAGATAAGATCAAAAATTTCACACCTTCGGGGAAAGTTTCAGGAAGAATAAATCCAAAACTATTGGGATATTTTTGCTTCTTCACTCGTTAAAAAATAAAGGACGCTTTACACAACTTCTTGAACACACTGTATCTTCGATTTATCTATCCAAGTTTTAACTTAGGTAGTATTTTGATTACCATTGTGTGAGTAAAAAAAGACATGCTAGTCATATTTGTAAAATTTGCAGTATTTTAAAATGATACCTATTACCTACATAGTTACAACTCTCGTACTAAGTAATACGAGGATCATTAAAATAATTTAAATACCAAAATCATAACAATTACTTACAAAACAAGTTCAAGTTGAATTATTTCTGTTGTAATAGGTAATCACCTAAACAGCTAATTCACACTTATTTTCAAAATTACGAGTCATTATAATTTACAATTCTCCATACTCGTAAAAAAACATATAAATGTGGTCAAATTTTTTTCTTTTAAAATGGTAAATTTTAAATACCTCTACCTACCATTTATTTACAAAGTATTACGATGCATAAAATTGCTGAAAACAGTTATAAAAATTCTTTAATCGACTATAAATTTGAACAAAAATATCTGAATGAAATGAGAAGATATTAATTGCAATATCATGCTTCATTTACTCTTCCAAAATTTTTCGCACCAATTTACCTACTGTTCCAAATCACCCGATGGTTTATGCAAAGGTATATTAAGAATACAACAATGACTCGACATACCTAAACGTAAATAAAGAAAGTCAATACATAATACTCGCAATAATATTTTTCAACTCGAACGACGTTGTTTGAATTGAAATCAAGTGTTGTAAATATTTATATCGATGAAATTAAAACTACGACGTGAATAAGGCTGCCCTGCCATAATACATGCTATGTACCTATATGAAACAAAACAAATGATCCGTTGATTGTAAATACGTAAATTTGATTCTAGAAATGCAAATTGACAGGTTGACATTGTTCGTATTTTTAGCAAAATTACCAAGTTTTCGTTTCGATTTCGAAAAATTATGGACGTAGCGTTACTTACTCGTAAAAAAATTTAATGAGATGTCAGCAACTTTGCATTTCCTGTAATACTTATGATTACAAACGAATGTTGGTTTGGAAGTAATAATTTATAAAACCACAATTATTTATATTTGCATGTATCTAATACCTACACCATATTTACGTATTTAAGTATTTTTCATTTTATTTTATTTTTTGCAAAATTAATGCAAATATCTAAACAAAGTAATTTTTCCCAGAAATATACGATAATATATTTTTTTTAATGAAAACTATAGACGTAGGCTGTGGTAACGTTAGATACCGACTTAAACTACCTACACATTTCTATTGGTATTTCTCAGTTAATACTCACGATTAATAATAGATAAGCGGGTATTTAAGGCGAAAGTTGAATGAAAATTTGGTGAAAACCCCAAACTATAGATTTATTGTTAAACTGGTATCAGGTTGAGTAGGTATAGGCACGCATTAGACTTATAAATATATTCTCTCGTACACTATAGTTTACATACGTCATAGATGATGAGTCAAATGGCCACACACAAGTTGAAAATTTAGTATTATTGGTAATTCCATACTACGCTGTCTGTTAGATGTCAAGGATAAAAAAAATTGTTATCATATGTCCATAATATCTACCCATACAATTTATAAACATCTTTACGCATATTCTTACTCGATTAATTATTATACTTGTGGTTTTCTTTCTTTTCTGCATTACAGAAGAGATCAACTTTTGGGTCGAAGGGTTTTTACGACTCACGAAGAACAATGTCGAGAAAACTAAAACCGCAGTAGATTGCTATTTCAAAGCGAAACACGTTTTTGGTGAAATTTTCTCCATTAAAGATTTCCAGGCTTATACATATTCCAACGTATTTGATAACTTGTGAGTATGAGAACAACTGTAGGTATAAATTAGGTGTTCGATTAATAATAGATGGAGGTGGTTTTATGGTGAAAATACTTGGGAATTTTGTGGCAGCTGGAACAATATAGGGTTATAATTTGACTATATGCATTGGTAAATATACCTAAGAAGGTATTGATTCAATTTTTTTTTTTTGAAAATTTGAAATTTCTCAAAACTTAAAAATTATGACAAGAAATTTAATTTTTTCAAAATATTTTTTGGTGGTTATTTTTTTGGTGAATTTTTTACTTTTACATTAAAAATGAAAGATGGCTCCTATCTAATCCGCATTTTAGTTTTTTTTTTATACCTAAGGATAACGTAATTAATTGATGAAAAAAAATTAAATTCAAAATTAAGATTGTAATTCAAATAAAAACTGAGGTGAATTTATAATTTGAATTTTTAATGAATTGAATTCATCATTAAATCCATTAAATTAATAAAAATTAAAGTTGGTTAAGAACAATTTTTCGTAAATTAAAAAAAAATTGTATTCATTTCTCAAAAATTTCAATTTTATTCAGAAAATTTGGATTTGAAAAATTTGGATTTTTTACTTTCAAAAATGTTCCAAATGTTATTTAGAAAAATATTTTCAGTTTTGGATTTTTTTAATTAAAAAAATAATTATAATTTATTTTTAAAATGCTAAATTTTTCATTACCTTTTTTTGGATTTCTCATTAAAATTTTTTCAATAATTTGTATTTAAAAAAATTTTTTAAATTTTTCAAATTTGATTTTTTTTTTAAATTCTCAAAACTTTTTAAAAATTTTTTGATTCTTATATCGAAATAATTGATAATAAATGTCCTCAGGTTCATGATGCTGTTACCGAAACTAACCCCAGATGGATTACGAATCATGTTATACGGCGTCAGAAGCGAAAACGCGACACTATTCCAGCCAATGGATTTCTTTCGAAGAATGGCCATGGTTTTGGATATACAACAAAAAGCTGGCATCGATTTTACCGGAATTCACGTGATCATTTATGCCCGCCATGGAACCTTGGGGCATTTGGCTCAATTTGATCTCGCTATGTTGAAAAAAGTTTTTAAATTAGCCAAAGTAAGTGTACCTAAATAATGAAAAGTTTTTCGTTACCTGGTTCACTTCGAGACTGAAGTTTGTCATAATAACTTATTATTTTACTTATTATTGCGGGCGTCGACCAAGTTCTCAAGATCGAAAGTTTAGAAAAGTGGTTTATTTCAAAGAATATCAATTTTTTTCTCATTGTGTCGTACGTATCGAGTATACTTAGGAATATCTAATTAAGGTGATGGTATTACTTTGATTTGAGGGGGGGGGGGGTACCTGATTTGAAAAAAAATTGTAAGAGGGGAAGCCGAAGAGTGAAAATAGTCAGATACAAATCTATATTTATCAATTTAAAATTCAATTTTTTACAATTTTTCTAAATCAATATAAAAATTGTTTAGTTTGTAATGAAGAATGGTGATTATTTGATTAATTTCAAAAACCCGTCTAAGGAACCCGAATTTTCTTAAATTGTTGAAAATCAAAAAAAGATGTGGGGTTGGGTCAAAAGACCATAGAAACATTTTTGAGCCTCAGACTTGAACCTTTCACCCTGCAGATGGTGTTCGATGTTTTCAAATTTTCAAAAAAACAAATTCTGATGTTTTTTCTTTCAAGTTATTCTACGATTTTGGAAATTCTAGGCATATTATTAATTTTACATGAAATTTGGGTTTCAATTTTCAACCCAGAAGGCCCACATGAACTTGAATTTCCCCCAGATCCTTATAATTTCTTCAAATTACGAATTATACGGCAATTTGGGAACCCCTAGAAAAGGAGAAAGAGGTCTGGAGGTAATTTCAAGTTCATCTGAGGTGAAAATTGAACCCCAAGTTTCGCGTGAAATCATAAAATATGCAGGATTTCTAAAATCGCAGAAAAGCTTGAAATACGATGATTTTAGCCATATTTCAAATTGATTAAGACCTTTGAAACAGTGGAAAAAATTCTAAAATATATTTTTATCCCTAAACGGATTTAATACGACTAATTAGAATTAAAAAATCATTTTTAAAATTTTTTTTAAATTTGAAAATGTTGAACCCCATTTGCAGGATGAAAGGTTCAAACCTGAGACTCAACTGTTTTTCAATGGTCTTTCAACACCATCCTAACTTTCTTTAAAAATCAAAGATGATCCGCCCTAGTATGCAACGTTAGTTAGATATGTACCTACCTACTATTTATTTGAAAAATAATCAAATTACTAATAAACTTGTATTATTTATTTTCAGAAAGCTTACCCCATACGTTTAAAGCATACTCATATAATCTATCCTCCGACATTTATTGAAGCTGCTGTGAAACTAATTAAACCATTTTTATCGAAAAAGGTCATGTCTAGAGTAAGTATAAATCATTATGTTGCAATTTCAAAATAATGCATAATTGAAATAACTTTAAGGTATGGCAACACTGCGAATTTTCATGCAACTTGCTTCATGTAGGTATCTTGTATTTTATACACAACATCCATAAATCTATTCATAGAGGTTTCCCCGTTGTGAGGATCGTTTGCTCTGTAGTGTACTTCACAATTTGGTATTTTCTAATCAGAATTTTTTCATTTTTTTACGTAACTCGAGAAGGACTCAGTTTTGGGATATTTTCATAATAACTTTTTAAAAAGAGGATAAAATCAGCTTTCTAAAAATATGGTTACTTTTCAATTTCATTTAATTTTTTTATTCGTACAGTTTTCAACAAAAATAACAAAAATTCGTAAAATTGCACGAAATCAAAAAGTAACCATATCATTTGAAAGCTTATTTTATCTTCTTTCAGACAAGTTATTATAAAAAGAATTCAAAATTGATTCCTACTCAAGTTATACATAAAAAATTAAAAAATGCTGACAAAGAAGCACCCAACTATCAAGCACACTGTGACCCTGATAACGGTAAAAGCTCTATACCACGGTTTATAGGAAACTATACGATATAACTTGGATGGGAAACGTTTGAAGATAAATTTCCGTAAATATGTACGAGTATGAATAAATATGCAATAAACGTCACGAATAAAATGTCTAACGAATCGTTTGATGTTTAATTCGTATGTACTTACGTCTTACGTACGTCTTAACCAGCGTATCGATTCAAGGTTTTTTTCTATGATGTTTCTTATAGGTAAGCGTTCACAAAGATCTCCAGTCTTTATGGCAGATGTTACCAAAGGATGTTTTACCGTCCGATCTTGGAGGCGAACTGCAACCGTTGCAAGAGCTTCATGGTTAGTGTATTTATGATTTCAAAACCTAGCTAAAGTATATAGACTCATTTAAGAAATAAGTATACTTATACTTACATACATAGTTGCATTGCACGTGTACTAATAGGTATAAACCTTAATGTTCATAAATTTTCGTTCAAGCTAAATTTAAAGCTCGAAAGTTAATACCTATCCCAACAATTTAACCGTACTTCCTTTCTAAATGACCAGCACAAGGTCGAGCCATTAATTACTATTTTGATCAACACATCGAAGAAATTTTGGCTTTCGTGATTTACTGAATTGTCCTTGGGCAAAATAAATGAAAAGATTCCAAGACATAGTAAATAGAAAATTATGCACACACGAACTGTATTTATCCAAACTTACGACTTGTTTACCCATACGAAACGAAAATCATACTTTAAATTGATGAATAGGTAAGGTAGATAGGTACCAGGACAATAAGAAAAAAAAAACAGTTGTAAAAACGATAAAAGTTCTCAGTAAAGTTACACCTACGCGTATCTATGAGCTGGATACATCCAAAAAAATGAAATAAGTTGCCCTCAAGCTACACAATACATATTTTTATCTAGATAGCAATAAAATTTGGCAACTTGAACGATGGTTTTTAAAGTATTATCAAATCAAAAAGCGATGAAATACCTAAACTTGGCAGAATTCTCCTTTATCTTTCTTTATTTCGACCACGAAAAAAAAAACAATACGTACACGATCAACTATTCATCTATTTTTTTCAATTATTTTTCAGATATTTGGAGAGATCGTATTCTAGATCATTACGAATGGTTCATGTCTAATCGTAATTTAGTATCTGACGAATCCAGAAGAAATCGAAAAGATGATAAAAAGGATAAATATGGCGAAAACGGTACTTTCAGGAAGTTATCGTTGGATTGATGAAATCTTTATGACTAATAAAAGCTATTTTAACAGGTACCACAAAACTGTGATTATTTTTTAAACGCCGCTAATAAATATACTCGTATGTAGTTTAAGTGGTTAGCATGAAAAAAGCAATGGTGATTTTTCTTTTAGTGGTGAATCAAAAGAACATTTTTAGGAAAGAGGTCATCCAAAATTACGCATAGGAGACAAGCAGTTGGGACTTTTAGGAGTGGAAACACCCTTGTTTGTGCACATAAGGGATAGGGATATGTTTGGTTTTGGTATCATTTCCATATAATGTGACTTTCCTGAACTCGAATCCGTCATTGCTTTCTCGATTAAAAGCAGAGAAGAGGTGCAATCATGAAATTTGTGTCTCACAAAATGATCAATTTTTGTAAAAACAGGGGTAAAATCACAATTTTTCATTTTGTGAGTCCTGTAGGGAGGACCAACTGAGTCAAGAAAATGTCTCCAATACTTACTTCGAATCTCCTGAACCCGAATTCAAAGTTAGTTCCCAAATGGGAAGCAGGAAATTCTCGTAATTGTTGAATTTGCTCAGTGTAAAATGCTAAATTTTTGCTCAGATTGACATTAAATCGCGGTTTCTCATTTCTTAATCATAATACCTTTAACCGATTGGGGCATAAGACCTTTTTTTTAACCCAATTTGAACCTCTAGAACTTAAATTCAAAGTTAGTTTCCAGGCAGAAATCAAATAATTCTCACCAGCATCGAACGTGCATAGCGTATTGTGACCGATTTTTGCTTAAATTGACAGAATTTTTCATTCTTAGAAGATCAGTTCTTCCACACTTCAAAGTAGAAAAAAAATTATAGAATGAAAAATTACGGATTTTGAACGTTCTACAACTTTTGTTTGAAACTTTTTTTCGTATCGTCACTTTAGGAAAATTTTTTCACCCGGGTGTTCCCAAAAAAATTATGTTGCTGTAAAAAATCACGATAGGTACGACAAAAAACTTGAAACAAAAGTTGTAAAGAATTAAAAATTCATCAGTTTTGTTCCACAATTTTTTTCGTATTCTGCATTAGTGAGAAGGTATTCTTCTTAGAAGATAGGAATTTGTACATTGTTGAACCCAAAATTTCTTACAAAATTTGACCACTTTCTACGACACAAATTTCACGATTGTGCCACTTCTCTACTTTCAATCGAGAAAGTAATGAGGGATTTGAGTTCGGAGGGGGGGGGAGTAGAATAATATGAAAGAGATACCAAACATAACCCTATCCCTTTATATGCAGATATTGGGGTGTTTCCACTTCTACAACTACTCTTGCTCGCCCTCTAAGGGCAATTTTTGATGCCTACTTCCCCAAAATTTTCTTTTGATTCATGCTAAAAGAAAAACCGCGAGTCAATTCGTGTTCAAAAAAAGAAGTATACAGTGTGTTCCAGTAGTAGTGCACCGCCTTCAAACCAGAGATATAGCTACCCAAACTACATAAGTGTATGCATGTTTGCCGACCCCAGAATTTTAAAAGTCGAAGTTTTTCATTAGTCTTAGTAGATGTTTCAAAACGTCAACTAACTTAGCTGATAATAATTATAGATGGGTATTTTTTTTTAACTTTCTTGTAGAACTTTTTATGATCTACAAAATAAGTTATATTCACGTTTTGCCCAAATCTAAAATTGAAGGAGCTACAATGATTTAAAATGTATAGGCTTCATAACTCCTTCAATTTTCAAGTTATGAAAAATTTTGTAAGAATCATTTTTTTAGCCTTTTGAGTTCTACAAAATGAGCTAACAATTTTTTGTCCAACTCCAAAATTGAAAATATGGGAGACCATTAAAAAAAAAAATTGAAGAGAAAAAATTAAATAAGGAAATAATACCACTTTTTATCTTTATAATGATTGTAGCTCCTTCAATTTTAGAATTATGCTAAAAGTAGTTAGCTCATTTAGTGAAGCTTGAAAAGCTCAACAAAAAATGACTCTGACAAAATTTTCCATAACTTGAAAATTGAAGGAGTTATAAAGCCTACAAATTTTCAAATCATTGTAGCTCCTTCAACTTTACAGTTAGGCAAAACATGAAGCTCTACAAGAAAATTGAAAAAAAATGCTTATCTATATTGTCAGTGAATTGCATAACTTTTCCCCTTCAAAACCTGGGTCGGTAAACATGCATACACCAATGTAGTTTAGGTAGCTGCATCTCTGGTTTGAAGGCGATGCACTACTACTAGAACACCCTGTACAGTCTGTACCTACTTGTGCTAATCTTTCAGACTAATAACCTAATACAAGATTTTTTTACATTGCAGTCATCATTTCTGAAACGCTGAGTCGATATTTAGATCCAGTTCCAAGGTATAATGGGTTTGATTTCCTTAGCCAAGACATTGTAGCGAGATTATCTCAAAATCGCCATAAAAAATGGAAAATAAAAACAAAATATTAACAAAACAGAAAAAAATGTATTATATTAAATCATTGTCAACGCCGCAGATGATAATGAAAATTATATAAATTAAACGTTCACATTTTTATAACGTAGGTACATTTAAGTTATATTTTTAAACATGAGTTAAGCATCATCATAAGCAACGTAATGCGCAAATTTAGTTTTCAATTTTTTTAAATAAAAAAAATTTGTAATGAGATGAATTTATTGCATGGGCACGTACAAAATTTAAATTATTCATTTTTAGATAATTTTTTAATTTTTTTTTTTTGATTTCTTTTGTAATTTTTGTCAAACACACGTATATAATTAGGCTAAAAATTATTATTGTACGTGAACCTATAAAAATAAAAATGTAGTTTTGATAACAAAAAAAAAAAAAAAATCGAAAAGCGTTAAGAAATTATTAAGCATATAAAAACTTAGAAGAAATTTTTTTACGTCAAAAACACCATATACGTACAGTTTTACAAGGTAATTATTATAGTAATAAAAACGAACAACAATTCAACTATGTATACAATATTATAGTATGTATAAAAATTGTCTAAAATTACATAACGTTCAACACCTATCAAAATATCCTACCGGTAATCATGAGCGAGAAAAAAATAAAAATAAAAATTGTACAACACATTGTAGAAAAACATACATAGACATACACACCGTATAAGCGACGAAAATAATAATTATAATGAATACCTATTCAACTACAATTTAAAAATTGAGCTTGATAAAAAAAAACAAAAAGACATCGCTTTGGAAAACCTATGTGTGTGGAGCCTTTACGATTGATTCAATCTGGCTAATTTCCTTTTAGCGATTTTGGAATATTGTACGTCGATCGGTTGCGTGGTGTCGTATAACGACGGTGCTTGTAGAATAATCAAAGTCGTACCTAAAACGCAAGCTAACGCAAAAATCCATAAAAATAATCTATCCAACACCATGGCGATATATTTCCAATCCTCTATCACCTGAAACAAAAAGCGCGTCTTGAATTAAACGGTTTGCCTGCTAGTGTCGTCTTTTGGGAGTCATTTGGAAAAATAAAAGGTATAAATTCGAAAATCGATAAGAAAAGATAACCGAGGTATCGGTATACTTTTAAGAACAAACGAGCCAAGTGTTAATTTCCTGTAAAGTGATGGCTAAGTTGAAATCTTATTTGACTGGAATCGAAACGAATGGAATTCTCGTAGCGTATCGAATTTTATTACCGAAGGTGATTTTTTTCTTACTTTTTTTTTGGCTTTTATTAAATTTCAATTTCAAATTGCGCAAAATAAGCGTATTTTCGAATTCGTCCGACGAAGACGAAAAATTACGTATACCGGAGAACTTCATCGAACACTCGATAAGTTTTCAATTTGCAAAAGTTTGTCTTAAAATCACTTTTTAGCCAAGTTTATCTTAATCTGTTTTAAAGTTGAGTTTTGCGAGAGCGAATTCTCCTACGTCGAGTTTTCAACCGGCAGTGATTGCGACCGCGAGTGCAACGAGAGAGATGCGAAACGATTCGAAATGCTTGAATTTATACGAAAATGGGGGTATTTGGATTTATTTTTATGCGGTATTAATATTAACAAGGTTGATGACTTCTTTCAACTTGGTATTTGTAAGAAATATCGAAACAGGTGAAATGATTTGATTTTAGAAAAATTGCATTCGCGAGTTATATTTTAGGAAAAACAAGATGGAAGAATCTCGCTGATCTTCATTTCTATGTAAAGGGGTAGTCCAAAAGCTAGTTCTCATTTCTTTTAGCTTGTCAAACACCTTTAAGATGAGCAAGATATGCAACCTCAATAACTTTTCCAAGGTTCGTGTTGTCTAGCCGGGCATGTCTGTAATCAGGCACACTTGCCTCGTAGAAGTTATCGTGGTTGCATATCTTCTTTTTTTGAAGGTGTTTGCCTAGCTGAACGAAGTGAGAACTGATTTTTTCTAGAGAGTGGTTCACTTGAAGAAACGAGTGTTTGCCTTAGATAAAATTAGTTATGCAACTTTTATAACTTCATTACGTAGTTCATAATTGAAGAAATGAATGGGAACTGAATTTTGGGCCACCCTGTATATATAAGTAATTTTTCAATATTTATTTAGTAGGTAAGTGCAAAATGCAGATTCTAGCACGTTGTAAGTTTTGGCACAATGAGTTTTAGCACTGTAGATGAGATTGCTTAACTGAAATGTTTGAAGGCAGAATGTTTTTCAAACATTTATGATAAATTTTTAGTTTATCAACTTTGAATTTTACGAGTGAGTGGAGTAGACTCTAGATTATAGTCAAGGAAAATTCATCTTAAACGCTGCCTTCAAACATACTGACTAGACAACCTCATCTACCTGTGCTAAAACCTTCAACGTCCAAGAATCTGTAATTTGTATCTAGTCTATTTCGATATTACTTTAATAAAAAAAAAGACATCGAAAATACAACCAAAGTGCGTGTTTTAAAATAGAATTAAGGTCCTTCAAACATTATTTATGCAACACGTACTAACTTGATATAGATATGTTTGCCTAACTTTTGAGGTACAGGGGTTAGATTATGTCCAATAATAAACGTTTTTTTTGAAATTTTTCTTCACGTACCTATCTGACTTGTCACAAAGAAACCAGACTACTGTCAAATAATAATTTTTGCAGAACGATTGTTCAAACTTCAATGTTTTGTCATACCCTACAACCATTGAAAATTTTTAACTTTTAATTGAAATTCGTGTGTTGCTAAATATTGGTCGTAAAAAAGTTCAGCAAAAGTAGTTGATTTTTTCACATATTTTCTTTAAAAACATTACAAAAATTATTATAAATCTCTTAAAAATGACTCAATATGGCTGAAAATTTGCAAATAGATAGAAATTTTTGGTATGATTGGGTCATTATCATGAATGAATCAGCAGGGAAGAAACTCTTCTTTACCTAAATTAAATGAAAATTTATACTTATTCAAGTCGAGAAACACCTAAAAAAAATCTGCAAAATTTTTTCCACTTTTTATGGTTATTAGGGTAGAATACGTTATTGAAAACACGAAAAAAAAAATTAAAATCAACATTTTATGTATTCCCAAACATGATATGGCTCCTGCAGCTCAAAAGTTAAGCAAACATTCTTACAGTACATGGATTCAGTATGTGTTGCATAATTACTGGAGCTACGTATAGTCTTACTTATATCCTGAAACACCCCATACATATAATAATGAAAAGAGTTGAATATGCAAAATAAATAAACTTTTTAGTCTTTATTTATTGATTTTCAAATCAAATTTGAATATAGAATTGTGTATTAGAAAGGAGCAGAAATGTGAACATGGTTTTGAAACATTACAATGTTCAGTTTTGGCTTTTTAAATATCTATTTTCTCTTTGCTGTTCCAGGAAAAATTTTCTCGATGGTATTTGAATAGTTTTTTTTTTTTATAAATATAGGGAATTTTTTGTTCGAAAAATTATTAGGGGTTCTTACTATAAAAATTGCCTTTCAGAAAAAACTATTTTTGGTTATTTATAAAGAGGAAATTTTTCAAAAATGCTAAAAAAAATTACTTCCATTTTCAAAAAAAAAATTCTGGATCAAATTTTTCTATTCTTATTTTTTAAAGTTGAGAAATTCTTTGATAAAAATTTCCTGACATCACAATACCAAAAAAAAACAGCAATTTTTGGCATTAAAACAAACAAGTGATTTTGTAACTCTAAAATCGTTTCAAATTGCAAAATGAAAATCCCAAAATTTCTAATACTCGTATTCATTCTCATCGATTGCTGAAAGTTGAACTTTTTGAAAATACCAATTTGAAAAGATTTTAAGCCTAGATCCAGTGGTGTATTTGAAGGGGATCAAGACTCCTCCCTCACCTTAAACGAATTCAAAAATTAATTTTTACCAGATAAATTATGTACAAATGTATCATCTCACATTTTCAGATTCAGAGGATTATTTTCCATTTTTCGAATGAAACTCAACTTTCAATTTATTTTGAAAAGAATCCAATTCAAAAATTGAAACTGACAAATTTTATGCTTACACTTTCATTGGAAGTTGAGCTTTTCAGTTCACCTGAATGGGAGTGGGACGAAATGATTTTCACATTTTATGTTTTATAATGTTAAAAGATGTAAAAGAAATGACCAATCATAATGCATAGGTAATGAAACACCTAAAAAGAGTTTCAAACTTTTAATCTGATATCTATTTTAAAATTCTCAACTTTGAATTAGAATGAAAATATTTCGAAATTATACTTTTTTTTGTTCTGCAAACATAAATCCTTGAATTACATTATTTCAAAAATTTGAAAAAAAAGTCAACATGAAAAAGAATGTGAAAAGTTGTGAGTAAATTTTTGAAGAAAATGTCTATTTTGAAAGGCTCAGTTTATTTGAAAGATTAGTTTTTTCATTTCGGGAATAAATTCAAAATAAAATGAATGGTAGGCGGGTAAATTTTATTTCTATGCCATAAGCCTTCAAAATGTTCTCATTTTTTTCACATTGTAGGATATTTTTTGTCAATGAGGTTCAAAATTTTCAAAATTTTGGGAGCATAATCTTGAAATTTCAAATTATAAATAATATGTATTTCTATTTCTTTGAAAACTTAATTCGCTGAAAATATTCAACGAGCCCTTTTATTTTGAATTTTCTCCATTATTTGCACATATTTCATCTACTTAGGACATAAAAATCAGCAAATTTTGCGAATCCCTCGAAAATTTCATATTTCGAAAATAAATTATCGAGCATTAAATATTATTAAAGCTGCATTGCCCCTTCATTCCAAAAATTAGGTAAAAATATAGCATAGTATTTTTAGATAAATCGAGTGCTAAAATAATATTCTACCTAGGTATCTGATTAATTAAATTTTCAAAAAAAAGTACAAGAAAGCGAAACAATAATCCATTCCATAAAGTTTTTCCCCTCACCCTCCCTCCTTTCATCAACCCGGCTATAAAAAGAACGAACCCCGGGAACAACGAAAAACATCGCTATCGGCAATCGAGAGATTAGAATTAAACGAATGGATTGGAAATATTTAAATTGATTTGAAAAATGAAACAGATTTGAAAAATACTTGTTTTTCCTCTTAATCCTACCGCTTCATAACAATTTTTTTCCACCGCGAATTAACCATCTATCGGCACGTTATTCCGCCCACAATAAATTACCGATTTCAATTTCAAATCTGAGATTTAGGTATGATTTATATTTATTTATCCAAGTTACATCGGTTGATTAGTTTTTGATAACTTTTGCGCGTTGTTCGATGAAGTAAAAATTGCACCATCTTCCAAGAATAATTTCAATTTAACAACCCAATACTGTCAAACTTTACAAACCCTACAAATTATATAAAAGATATCGAAAAACTTGAAAAGAAACCTACAAGTTTAATTTACTCTGCGTTTATTTCAAACTTGATTGAATCCTTGTTGAGAAAACTTGTAAAGTACTTTATATATATCGTATATTGACATTTTGGAAATCCATTGTAGTATTTGATATATTAGTTCGTGATGGATGTATATGATCGTCGGAGAAAATTTTTTTTTCCAACCACTCTCTCAAGAATAGTGCTTTTGTACACTTATATGGTTGGCGGTTTTCTCTTTTTATATTATTTACTTTACACTATTTTTTCTCTCCGGCTGAAAAGTAGGTCTGTTACGTGCTCGCCCAACTTGGGTATACCACGTTTAAATTTTATCGTCATTTATTTCACGTTCCAAGTCAAATTTCAAATAACTAGGTACCTACTTTTTTTAGCTAGGCAATTTTACGTACTAATCGTCGACGAAAGCCTTGAAAACGAGAATTTCGTGTCACCATAATTTCATTTCAACTAGAAATTCCACCAATGGGAAATTTTTCCCCAGAAAAAAATCTTCGAGTGATAAAATTGTTCTTTAGAAGTCCTAAGAGCATTTTCAAAGAACGAAATAAGTATACATCAAAAACGAAAAAAAACCTATCCATCTTTGATAAAAAAAAAAATTACACATGTAACTCACACCCTCGACTAGTCGACAATTTAACGATTTTTACCATTATATACGGCAATTTGAAATTACTTCAAGTTTCCTGTTTCCGATAAGAACAAAGTGTTTTTATTGTTTTTATTAAAGAATAACAAAGAGCTCTTCGAACCCTTTTTTTTTCGATTAAATTTTAACCGACGCTGTATTCGGCCTGTACACGAGAAATTCGTTATCACCAGACCTCATCGTCGTAAAAGTATCAAATTTCATATAATTTCACGACAAACATTTCAAAACGCGTTTTATACAGTCAACAATTTTTTGTGCTCGTTTTTTTTCTCTTTAAGGTTTATCATTTGACCAAAGCAAAAAAAAATCTACCTATATAAATGTTTGATAAACTCACCTCATCAAATCGATTTTTATTTTTAACGTGTTGAGCGATGAATTTAGCATCTTCGATAGTCTTTTCTAGCGACCGGACCCTTTCTGCTTCGAAGACAGGGCTACCGTCTGACAGATTATTGGAAGCCAGAGCGCCGTTACTGTTGTATTCGTCGTCCAGTCCGCAATCTCCATTAAACTGTGCTTCGTCTAAGCTGGGTAAAACTGTACTCGTAGACATGCTCGTGTCATATCGAGGAGCAGGAAGACCAAGAGTAGGTATTGAATAATCAATATTATTATCGGGGAAAGGTTTGGATGCATGGTAGTGCGCGAACCCATCTAAATTATTTGGTATTTCAAAAACGCCAGTTAGAATCTCTTCCGGTCTATCTTCATCGTCACCGTTTTCTTTCTTCGGTCTTTCTATCAGCAATACTTTAGGCAGTATTTGTATAAATATCTTATGTACCCAAGGTTTCATACGATGGGTAACTGGGGAGCGAAAATTTACATTTAAAACGGCTATAGTTACTACTACAGATAAGGTAACCAGAACCATGGTAAATAGTAGGTATTTACCGAGTAGAGGTACGGTTAGAGAAGTAGGAGGTATGATTTCGGCTAATAATAAGAAAAACACGGTTAGAGATACGAGCACCGATATACAAAGTGATACTTTTTCTCCGGAGTCGGAGGGTAAATAAAATACTAATACGGAAAGAAACGATAATCCTACGCAAGGAATTATCAAATTAACAGTGTAAAATAACGTTTTTCTTCGTAACGTTAAATTGAATACGATATCTAAGTACGGCTCTTCGCAACAGCTGTAGTATTTTTCGTGCCTGACCGCCGGCACTTTCATCACGTCCCATTCTACCGATAGGTAGAAGTCTTGCAGATCCATACCGTAATCGACGGTATCGGTGTTCCCGTCGCCCGCTAAGTGCTGCAAGTCGACCTGCAAATGTCCAATATGTGCGATTTATGGTCCTGTATCGAGGTGATACGTAGGTACTTTATGTGGAAGCATTTCAGCGTTGCGAGGGTCGCATAGTCTTTGCCTGATGGTTTGGCCTTTTCTTAACAAAATTTTTTTCATTTCTTTGTGCGTAACATGAATAAAAAGCAATTTTGGGAACTTTTCATAACAACCTTTTTGATAGAGGATAAAATTAGCTTTCGAATGATATGGTTACTTTTTGTTTTTGTACAATTTTTTATGTTATTTGCATTTTTTGTCGATGACCCCAATAATCAGAAAATTGCACGAAATCAAAATGTAACTATATCATTTGAAAGATAATTTTATTTTATTTCAAACAAGTTCTCATAAAAAGTACCCAAAATCACTTCTTTCTCAAGTTATATAAGAAAAATGTCGATAAGAAAACACCAAAACCATCCGGAATACAGTAGATATCCATTATGATAACGCAAAAAGACCGCCTTCAAACTAAAAATTCAGCTACACAAACTGCATAAGTGTATGCGTGTTTGCCAACCCTACGATTTGAAGGCACAAAATTATGCACCAATGATGGTGATTTTTCGAAACGTCGTAATTCTGCTGATAATGTGAATAGACAACTTTTTTTAAAAACTTTATTGTGTGAAATTTTAAGCTCTACAAGATTAGTTATATTCATGTTTTGCCTAACTTTAAAATTAAAGGAGCTACAATGATTTGGAAATTTGAAGACTAAAAATTCTTCAATTTTCAAATTAAACAGAATTTTACAAGAGTTATTTCTTGTGAAGCTCAAAGAGCTCTACAAAACAGGGATGGTTAGCTAGCCGTTAGCTTTAGCTTTTAGCCAATAGCTTATGCTTTTTTCATCATTTTTAGCTAGCCAATAGCTAGCCAATGAAAGCACAAATA
>FIZU01062205.1:0-21209 GCA_900064475.1 Pseudococcus longispinus
GTCTGACATTCGTGGACAAAAAATTTGGACAGAATATTTGGACAAAAAAAAGGGACACTTTTTCAGGATTGACCCCAGCCATTAGACATATCCATGTCAAAATCAATCACAGGAGTGAGTAGAAGGTAATTTGAAAAATCAACAATTTGCGTCATGTTCATCTTTTGCCTAAAATCAAAATTGAAGGGACTATAACATCACTTGAAGCAGATAAAAAAATTATAAATTTTTACAAATTTGTATACTTTCACGGACTTGGCACCTTCGATTTTGATTTTAGGCAAAAATTGAAAATAACAGAAATTGCTCATTTTTTAAAATACTTCTCATTCCATTGATTGAATTTTTTTTAGAACTTCTTCATCTCAAATTATTTTTATAGTCCATTCAATTTTGAAGTTGGGTAAAAAATCATAGTATGAAAATTTGTTCAATTTTTTAAGTACTATGTACTCATTCCCGTAGTTGAAATGGTTTTTGGTAAGGTTTTTTTCGAAAAAGAATTTGCCCCTTCAATATTCCACATGAGATAGGCAACATGTTCATCCGAAGGTTTCTTTGTGGACATCCTGTATTTCCCAACTATTTCATTGAATGCTAAAAAAAAAACAAAAAAGGGTTCAAGGCGGTGGGAGTCAACTCAAAATGTTGATTAAATTCCCCTCCTCTTCCCTCCCTCCCTCCCTCACAGAAATTCGAAAAATATGCAATTTGATATGCAATCGGAAATTTAAAAAAAATTTGAGTCAATTTTCCACAAGACAAGATCCCTTTAGGTTTTTTCTAGTGAAATAACATCACGAAGGGACTCTAGACTTGAATACTTCACTCGGATACGTTAAAAAATTTTAATTTTTACGCCTCCACTTTTTCAGGATCAATTGGTAATTTTAGCCCTAAATTACCTCAGAGATTCCAGAGGCCAAAAACCATGCACTTTATTAGTCACCTATCCAATTAGAAAATCCCCGAAATTTTGAATTCAACCTCGCCCTCTTAAATACCTTTCGGTTTATTTCGTTTTTTAAAATTTTTTCTTATGAAATAACATCAGAAAATGACTCAAGAGGGCAAAAAAAATAATACCTTATTCGGTAGAAACGAAAAATTTTTAATCCACCCCTCCCCCACTTAATCGGGTCATCTTTTAGGTTTAGGGTTACAGACCTGTTGCTAGCACTAGCTCCATGGGAGCAGGGAAGCCCTGGTTGGAGAATTCGTAAATTTGACCTCTTTTCAACAAATTTTTAAATCACAATTTTTTTCTTTCATTTTTTATTTGTAACTATTTTGCATTATTGAATGCCCAAAATTGGTCAATTTTTGCTTTTTGAACGAAATTTTCTGAAAAATTTAAGCTTTCTTCCTAATCCCATGATTTTTGAAATTAATTTCAAAATCACATTCTTTTACATCTTTTTTTTTCCTGAACTGTTTCTTTTTAAAATTTTATAGAATTAATACTAAAGTCAAAATTTTAAATCAATTTCCATGCCTTGGGTGCTCTAATTTAAAAAAAATCCTAACTATGGGTGAGTTCGTTCAGGACTTCGAAAACCTACATCAAATAATTTGAGATTTTTGAAAATGTGCTTCGCTTCATCAGCCGAACTGATCAAAATATATTCGTAGGAAAAAAATGTTCAAAATTCATAAGAGAAATTCTTCAACTTCATTTTCCAAAAATTTGATTTTTTGAGATAATTAAAAGTGAGGTTTTTACACTGGATGTATGATATGGTTTGGATTGGATCACGGCATGATCTCATTAATAACATTTAAAAAAAATTCTCGAATGAAATTTCACAAAAAAATTTTTAAATTTCATTGAAAATTTACCTATTTGTTTATAACACGTTCAATTTTTTGAACAGGCAAATTTTTCAAGTGAACTTTTGCATTCGTATTCGAAAGTTGATCTACCTGCTTGATTTTCAAAATTTTTGGGAACGCCTTCTTCAGGGTCCCAAACATCTTAGATAAAAATAGAATGAAGATATAGGGTGTTTCGTAACCAATGCCTCTCTTTCCACTGGGTAAGTAGGCAACTCATACTGAGCACACGTAAGTATGTTTGACTACCCTCGGAATAGAAGGGGCAAAGTTATGCTCATTAAAAAAATGCAATCTTGGTCATCGTTTTTGATTTTCCATCAAATTTTAACTGTGATAGGTAGAGGGTTGCAGTCTGCGTCATTAGAACACGCATTCATTTTAGTTTTTTTTCATCCAACAGTTTTTGGGGTTAAGTGATAGGGGAGCCTACATCTAATAAAATATTCAAAAACACGCAAAAAATTAGCATTTTTATTCAATTTTAGGAAAATTTCGAATTTTTTTTACATATTAACCTACCATTATTATGAACTCAACTTGCGTAAAAAATGGTCCTTATTCCAATGGTCCAAATCCCAGATTTCTATCTTACTCAATTCAAAAGTTATGAATGATAAATTTCAAGAAAACACCCTAAAAAAAACGTTTTTTTCACTCACTTTTCATAATTTCATAATTTTTTCAAAGGTTTTTCTTGAAATTAAGCACTTAATAACTTTTTTTTTGAATGAGCATAACTTTGCCCCTTCAATTCCAAAAAGTGGTCAAAAATTCCTACTTGTGCCCAGCATGAGTTGCCTACTTACCCAGTGGAAGCATGGACATTAGCTGTGAAACACCCTGTATAATTCGACAATTTTCGTTTTCAAATGTAGAGGTTACAAAAAAGCATCCAAATTCCCTTTCCCTTTCCTTCTTTCTGAGCTAAACTAAAAGAATGGTCTTCAGTTCGATCGTCAATTTTTAGATTTGCGCAGGTGCTGGTTTCAATATATCAACAGGTAACTACATGAAAAAAAACTATAAACTCTCCCTCTCCTCTCCTCTTATATCTATGAATATCGAGTTCTATGTTTTCATTCACGTATGCTACCTCTAAAAATAGCATTCGTTTCACCATTTGGGATAACTTATGTGAAGAGAGAGAAATCTCTTCTCTTCTAACGAGGTAAAAAAAATTAAGACATCGTTATGATCATGTTCAGAGCCAAATTTTATACCCATTAGAAAAAATAATTTCTAGAAAATTCTCAATCAAGTTATACATCACTTTCTACAATGTACAAACAATCAAATACTATTTTTCGAGCCAATTTGTTAATTTATCCACCCCTTACGAAATTCTCCTCAACGAACTCAACCAATTAAATCTATTTAATTTTACTTTTTCGCAGGCATACGAAACATACACGAAAAACGGCAACTTCCAAGTCCTATCGCCAGTATTCACCGTACAGCTGGGTCTACAAAAGGTCAAAGAATGGTCGCCAGAACGTCAAAAGCAAAACACCTACAACCATTTCCTATTCCGACAATTCGTCGCTAACCTGCAAAACCGAACTTTTGCCCCTATTTTCATTCCATTGGGATAATGGCTCCACCTCGCCATACACATATCTCTCTCGCACTAAGCTTTTTTTTGTAGTGCACGCAGCTTCTACGTCTTTTTTATACTTGCATATTTATCTTATAACGATATTATTACCAATAAAAAAACTCAATCGAAACTGACGCATAGTAATCTATTTATTGAAAATTTTTTTTCCAATTGTTCAGAAGATACAAAAATCACTAGAAAAGAATTTTTTACTCAAATAAATACTGTTCTTTAATATTAATATTTACCATTAAATATTATTATCAACAATATAGTCTGAAATGTTAAAAAGGGGCGAAAAAAATTTACATAAGTATAAAATAATTACACGAAGATGAAAGGAAAATTCTTTTTATACGTATTTACACTATGAACAAATTTCACAAAATAATTACATCGATAAAAACCAATGGACTTCGTATATACAATTAAAAAAATAATAAACATTGCACTTATGCAAAAGAGAAAAAAAACCTAATTCGATACGTCTTTTTTTCAATAAATTCAATATTATGTTTAAAATTCGCAGTACGCAGTACACGTGGTGATTCGAAAACAAAAAAGGAAAATAAAAACAAACAAAAAAAAAACGAAAAAAGAAAATAAAAGGACAGGGAGAAATTCCAACCAAACGACCGATCTCAATTTGATATTAAGGAATGTGTACGAATTCGCCTCGGACAATCTCCATGGAAATTTCTCCTTTCGTAATTTTACGCAGTAATTTAAAAATTAAGTACTCAATGCTAAAACACATTCGAACAATAAACGATAGTAAATTTACACCATGAAAAATTCTCGTAGCGAAGAAACAAAACAGTGGGAGGGCTGGGCATGGGAAGGGGGGCACAAACAACGTACTACCGCGGGCAAAAGGAAAATAAAAAGACGCGTTAGTAACAATTTCCATATGTACAAAAAAAATGGGCAAATAATAAAAAAATATAAAAAACGAACTTCTACAATTCTCGTATAATTCCCCGAACACGTGTCAAAAGCTTCGCACGCAAATCTCGGGAGAAAAAAAATTGACGCTTATAATCTATATAAATGCAGCAAAAAACCTTTCTGTACCATCTCGTAATTCTAGATCGATTTCCAACAAAAATGGACATTAGAAAAAAAAAGAAGAAAGTAATAATAAGCGAATAATTTAAATTATTTTTTTAGGTTGGTAACTAACTAAAAATTTTTAATAACAACACACTGTACAAATAAGCATTAAATTCACTGGTAGGGGGAAAAAGATAAGAATCCCACAAAGACTACTTATTATTTAACAAAAAAAATCATCAACGATAGATAATTCAAAAGAGATCAATTACAAGTAAAAATTATACATATAAAATACAATTTAGGTAAAAAAAAAGAATTTCGAAAATTTCCTCTTTCTTTTCATGCCTCAAATTAACCATTTAACAGACGTTCGAAGCCGATCGACGACGCCTGGTCAAAATACACTTTAAATCGTAGCAAATCAATTGAAAAAAGTTTTTTTTCTTTCCAAGAAAAAAATATATATTCGTAGGCGAAAAATGAAATAAAAAAAAAACAACACACGATCTCTGATACACTCGTACGAGAGAAAAAAAAATGAAAAATATAAAATAAAATACGTGGTGTAACGAATTACATAGGTTTTCTTTGCCAGATTAGAATTTAGCATTCGTTTTACGTGGTCATCTGTTGTGTTCGTTCATGTCGTATAAAATCTGAGCTATCGTTCTGGATGATTCTACGTTGCTCAAAGCAATACTTGCTAGGTGAGGTTCGAAACTTGATAAATATCTGTAAAAAAAATCGAATATGAAGAGATTCTGGTTAGATAATTGTTATTGAATTTTTTTCAGATTAAATATACTCGAAATTAAACTAGTTTTCTCGTAAATACGATGAACGTCCTGAAAAAAGCTGGTAATATTTCATCAAAGATTCGAAAAAAAGTAACTTAGTAACCTATAAAATCAAAAAAAAAAAGTAACCAAACAGTAACAAACATTTTTGAATCGTGTCTTAAATAGTGACTTACAAACCCCTCTCCCTCCAATTTTTCAACTTTTGTGAGACGCTCTGTGAAAAGGTGCCTTAATTCGGCAAAGCAAATTTTTTATGAGAGCAAAAAAATTGAATTCCCATCGAAAAAATCGATTTTCATTTTTTGATGGATTTTGAAAGAATATACTTCCAGCAACATTTCTACAAAACAAATCGGTCCATTGGTTTTTGAAAAAAAAAAATCTAAAAAATATGTTTTAATTCAAAATATCAATTTTCTATGTGAAAATTTCAAAGTGGAATATCTAAGCCAATTTTCAACCGATTTTCATTTTTTTTAATTACTCCGAAAAAAATTCTCTTTCAGATAGGCTAAAAAAATCGAAATCGATTTTACCGAATTAAGGTACTTTTTCACAGAGCGCCTTACATTTTCTTTTCTGTTTCTTTATCATAGTGTCCACCTAATTTTTTTTTCAAAAATCGCCAATTTTCCACTAGTTTTCACAAAATTTTTAGAAAACGACTTCACCAAAAATGACGAATTCAATTTCATTTTTTGATCAACTGAAATGCCATTTAGTTAGGTACACAGCCAGTGAAAATTTCCAACTCTACTTTGAACATTTCAAGCTAAAATGACCAAAAAAAATCATTCGGACAGTAGGGTAGTTAAAGAAACATCCATGGGAAGGGGAGGAAATTGGTGAAAAGGTGATTTTATGTGAAATTTTGAAAAATTACGTTCATTTATTTGAAACAAGTGAATTTAATTAGCCCAAGCGAAGCTAGAGCCAGCATTTCTTGCAGAAAAAGGCATTTAAAGTGAAATTTCATCAATTTTTTCATATCTGATTCGTCAAGAGGAGGTCCAGACCTCCAGACCCCTTGAAACCCCCTTAGTACGCCTCTGATTCAACCTTGTCCAGAAAAAGTGCATCAAATATGTCACAAATTGAAATGGATATCCAAATACACATAATTATTGAAAGAATTATAGCCATAAAAAAGCTTCAAAGCTTGATAACTCATCAAATATAATATTTAGGAAATTTTCATGACCATGAATAATAAAAGGGAGCTCTGTATACTAAAAAATTATAATGAGCAGCACTCAAAAAATTAAAAAAACCAAGCAAAAAATTGAATTTCAGTGGATTAAGACAAAATGACAGATTTGTGCTTAAATCTATGGAATTTCTTCATTTTCAGACGGACAGCTCTTCCTCACTTCGAGGTAGAAAAAAAATTATAGAATAAAAATTGACCGATTTTCAATGTTCTACAACTTTTGTTCGAAACTTTTTTTCATATTGTCAATTTAGCAAATTTTTTCACCCGGGTGTCCCAAAAAAAATTACGTTGTAGTAAAAAATCACAATACGACAAAAAACTTGAAACAAAACTTGTAGAGGATTAAAAATTCATCATATTTTGTTCAACAATTTTTTTCCTATTCTGCAGTGGTGAGAAGCCATTCTTCTTACAAGAAAGGAATTCGTGCAAAAAAAACAAATTGACCATTTTTGGAAGACAAATTTCACGATTGTGCCATTTCCCTACTTTCACTCGGGAAAGTAATGATGGATTCGAGTTCAGGAGGGTCGAATTATATGAAAATGATACCAAACATACCCCTACCCCTTTATGTGCGGAAATAGGGAAGTTTCCACTCATAAAACACCCCCCCTCCTCGCCGTCTAAGGGCAACTTTTGATGTCCCCCTTCACCAAAATTTTATTTTAGTTCATATTGAAAATATTAACTGATTTGATAAGATTTTACCAGCGTTTATAGGACATCTCGTATAACTGAACAAAATCTAACATACCATTACTTAATAGTTATCTCAATAACAATAATTAAAATAATACTTACTTGACAGAATGAAAACAACAACGACGACGACGAAAGAAAAAAAAGGTTGAAAAATCAAATAGGCTCGCGAGATCACTACCAATCAATTACCCCCTTCCCTTCTCTAATCGCCACTCCCACATTCGATAGTTCGAATTCGTCTAAAATTTGATTCAAATATTTTCTTCAACAAGACCAATGATGTTCATCGATCACTACTCAGCTGGCTTTTTACTTTTCACTCTGCCATCTCGACAATATGGTGAAAAAATTGATACAAAATTTCAAAATACGATTTAAAATCATGCAAATCGTTTCAACGTAAAAAAATATTCCCAATTCGGTATTCGCTTCGATTAATATTCAGAGCACATTTATATTTTCCACAAAATTTATAGCTCCGTTCGAGAAGAATTTTCCAGCTATCAATGCTATCCACGTTCGATGCAATTTTAAACGACATGGATTAATTTTCGATTGCTTTACGAACACGTATTTCGAATAACGTCGTTTTCATTCCCAGCACCACATCTAACTACTTTTAAACACCTTGTAAATCGCACGCTTCGCTTACCTTCGGCCACTGGTCGAATAGATGACCACGTTTCTTAAAATCAGACTGGACGTTAGACGAATACTTTTAGTAACCGGACCTTCGTTATCATCCTGAGAACAAAAATCAAATTAGTATGGTTGTTCAAGTCAGCAAAATAACCCTAAAAGAGTGCCAACGTACTTGTAATTCTTTAGGATTAACGAATTCCAGGGCGTGTCTTTTGATAGCGTGTAAAGCGGCATTAGGTGCATATCCGGGGTGCGGCGGAGGGGCAGGCGGAGGTGGTATTTCGCTTCTGCCATTGATTGAGATTTGCTTTCTTCGAACAGCCATCATTTTCAAAATCTGTAGGTATAAAAAATGAAAAAAATTAGATTCACAAATCGATATGGTCGTAATACGATTTCCAGACCAGTCTGCTCTCGACTTACCTCAGGATTACAATGCCTGTCGTACAAATGCGTCATCAACGAGAACCTTTTACGTTTCATCGCGTCGCATCTTTCCCACAAACACTGTATTTCTTGACTACCGGACGGACAATGGGCCGAGCAAGCGTGCAGGTAAACTTCGTTAGCGGTTTTGAAACTCCTACGTTGGAAAAAGCAAAAATGACATTACATACGTAAGAAAAAAATCATTAAATAGTTATACAAATCATCGCAACACGATCAAAATATCAACTCACCTCATACAACTCCTCCATTCGCACAAAAACTGCCCCTGACCCTCGCCAGGTTTCGGCGCAGCTACAGAACCACTAACGGTCGTCGATACAGACGCCGTCGTCGTGATCACAGTAGCCGCAGTTGTGACAGCAGCGACCGGCGTAGGCTGAGCGACCGTATATGATACCGGAGGAGTAGCCGGAACAGCGGCCGGAGCAGCCGGGCCCATGGAAGGTGACATGGCCGCAATAGGAACCGTGTTTTGAATAGGTTTAACTTGATTAACGGCTGGTTGCAGATGCGGCACCGTTTTGATGACTTTAACTTGCCTACTTTGCGGAGCAGCCGGCGCTGGAGATGCTGGCGCTTGAACAATACCAGCCGGAGCAATATTAGCCGGAGCTTTAGCGATGGACGGTGCTATAACCGAGGTCTGGGTAATGGTTTGTTGACTAACTGCGGTGGCCGGAGCGATCATTTGAGATACGGCGGTCGTTTGAGCGGCCTGATTCACTTGCGAGGTAACCAGCGTCGGCGTTAGGTTCGTGTTACCGATAGAAAAAACCGTAGGTATTTGCTGCCCGGGCAGCGACGTCGTATTCAGGGTTGGTAGCGTTTGCGCCGACGCCGAGGTAGTACATTGGATGCCTGTGGCGGGTAAAAATTGCGTGGCTGATATCTGCGTTCCTTGCGATTGCTGCGCCGAAACGATGGTCGTGCCTGGAGCGACTGACGTAGCCATCATGCTCGTTTGAACGGATTTAATGGTATTTTGCATCGATGTCTGGACGATGACCGGGGATGAGGTGGCCGCGACGACTTGCTGCGTCGACGTGTTAGGTAGTTTCTGCATGATCATCTTTTGGCCCGATTGATTGGTGGCTTGAACGGATTGAGGAGCTAGCGACGGCTGGTTTTGTAGTATGATGATTGTCTTGGCGCCGGTGCCTTGTTGCTGGGCTGTTTGCGTTACCAGCACAGTTTGAGGTTGTCCCTGCAAGATTAAAGTAACAAAATATTATATTAACCGGCTTCCAATACGAATAATCATGCCATGGGAGTAGACTACTCACTTGAACTAGAGCTGTTTGCGGAGTTACGATATACTGTTGACCTCCGGCACCCATAATCGAGACTGTTCTCGAGGTAAGAGCTCCCGAAGGTGTCGTAGCTACTAATATCTGCCTCGAATTCGGTCCTGTCGTCAGATACAATTGCTGATGTGGCTCGACAACCGGGCTTTGGGCTGCTTGTACGTTTGGATAACTCTGAACCGGAGTAGGGAGTGGTTGAGGGGGAGGAGGCGGAGGCGGAGGTGGTAGAACTTCGTCTTCATCCATACCGTCGATATCGCCCAATACGTCGGCTGCTAGGGCAGCGTAGAGATTGGCTGCCGATGAGGATGCTTTCACGTTACCTGCAAAGATTATAAAAATTCGTGAAAAATACATTTATAAATGAGACCTGGTACTTTGAAAATAATCTCTGGAACACTCACTATCATCTAAGATGTCTTCGTCATTGGTTTTAATATTCGTGTCTCCATTTATATGTGGTTTCTTCGCACTACTATCACATTGTACCTCTTGATCGTTGGTTCTTTTGATGCCAGCCACGATTCGTTGTTGGTTACCGGCCAGGGGAGCTAGGAATTCTGGTTTTGTTTCGATTCCAGCGTCTACTTTCATCGGTACTGTCGGCTCGATGCTGTTCTTGGCGGTGAAATTCTGTCAAAGAAGAAAACACCATATTAAAATATTGAAAAGTTTAATTCATTTCAAATTGAAATTATTTTTAATATATATATTGAAATAGAAAGCCTAGAAAAGATTCTATAATTATATTTTCCTCGACGGAAGAAAAAAACAAAGGTGATTCGGCCCTGAGCGCCGAAATTTAAATTATCCAGTGGAAGTTGGTCCTTATGGTCTAAAGCCCCTGTGACAACATTTTTAGCTCAATATCTCAACTCTAACCCCTTCTGGAGGATTAAATGTGGATTTTAGTTAAAATTTCTGTTTTTGGAAATTTTCAACCGAATTTTTTCAAACTTGCAGGGATAGTAGACAGTATCAAGGGTGATTTTTGGAATTTTTTGAAAAAAATTTCGAGCACTTTTTCAAAGTCAAATGGACATTTTAAGCTTTCCAAGGGCCATTTTGGTAACCCCTTTCAGAGGTGCTATTCTGTAAAAAATATATAGTGTGTACTATTTGAGGCATCATTTTGGCACCACTGAACCCAATTTTTACCAAATCTAGCTTCATTTGATCGACTTGATCAAGACCAAGTTCCAATTTTGATTTTCTGAGCATGCCAAAAAGTAAGAATAAATGCAACTTTCACTCTCCAAAATCAGACCAACTTCAACGGACTTAATTTTAAATAAAAATTCTTCAAAATTCCATTCAGCTCACCTTTTTATTACTGCAGATGACACTCTTCTCATTATACGCAGCCTTGAATCCTCTTTGGAGTTCATCTTTCGATATAAGTTCGAGTCCTTTCTCGCCAATCCGCAAAGCACCATTAACAATAGGCGGTTCCTTACGTTCGGTGTTCTTTTCGAGCAACTCAGCCAACATCAGACTCTTGGTTGGTTTACTATCTTCGGGTTTCTTTTCAGTTTTCAACAAATTGGTAAAATTATTCTCCAACTTATTCGACGTATCGATGGCATTATCCACCTGCATAGCGTTATCCTTCTTAATCGGGGTGAAATTATTTTCTTGCTTGACTACGACGTTATTCTCGTTTTTGATTTGATTATCGATACCGTCGTTTGTATCCGAGCATTCCATTTTAATGGCATTATTCAACGGGAATTCGTTCAACGAGCTGGGTGCCTCGGAGGTGGTATTTTCCGGGCTGATCATACTATTGGCCAGTTCTTCGCCCATGATTAAATTATTCAGCAGCGAATCCTCGCTCATTAGGTTATTGGTGATGGAATCATCGATGGGAGTATTCGTTTTACCATTCATGAGGAAATCTTCGAACATACCGGACGAGTCTTCGTTGGTTAATTCGCACGCTGGCAGATTATTCTCGGTATCTTTGATCGAAATAACCGGTAGAGATTGATTACTCGACGATTCCGATAATTCGGCGTCCAAATCGTTAAATTTCGTAATCGGTTTGTTATTAACCATGGTCGTGGTCGTGGTGGTGGTCGTCGTGTTGACGGAAACCGAGTGATTTTCCACGATCACTTTACTTCCAGCTGTGATGGTCGTGGTGGTCGTCGAATTAGCCAATTGGCCAGGAACTACGATGTTTTTCGGAATGTCGACGCTGTCGTTTGAATTCGACGATGACGGAAGCTCTGGCGAACTTTCTAGTTTCTCATCGGCTAGCAAATTGGTCGATGGTTCTGTTTTAATATCTTCGTCCTGTAGAAATAAACAATATAATTAAAATTCTGTACCAGTTGTTTCAAAATTCCGCGAAAATCTCTTCGTAATACTTACAATAACGATATTAACCGGCTGGAAATTCCTCATACCGTTAATTCTGGACATGAACGGTTTCATATTAGCGACAGCCGACGCGGTGGACGTGATCACCGATACGGTCGAAGCCTGAGCAGCCATCTGAGTAGGCTGAGGAGTTGGCTGGATGGTCTGCGGGGCGATGGTTTGACTACCGGAATGGACTACTTGCGTACCTACGCTATGCGTCTGCTGTATCTGCTGCTTAAGCTGCGCAGCCGCCACTGCAACCTGCTGCTGTTGTTGATCCTGCAACAACTGCCTGATCTGGGGCATGATGGCTATCTGTTGTCCGGACGCGTCCGTCATCGTGGGTAACGTTTGCTGGGTCAGCACATCTTTGGTTTGCATTACGTTGGCGGGTACGGCCGCCTGAGTACCTTGATCCTGTTGTACCAGCTGCTGAGTGAGTATAGGTCTGCCGGTCGCACTGGCTTGCTGCAAGAGCTGCTGCGGTATCTGCGACAGTAACTGTTGCTGGAGTGCTTGCGATACCTGGATGACCTGCTGAGGCTGGCCCGGCTGCGAGAGTATCATCTGTGGAGTAGCCATAGCGGCCGCTTGAGCAGCTTGAGCCGCCTGCGCAGCTTGTGCCGCAGCCATCGCGGCCGTCTCCGATGGCTCTTGTTTGACTTGACAAAGCTGCAGAATAGGCGTTTGACCGGTTTGCGAGGCTTGCTGGCAGACCTGCAGAAGCTGCTGCTGCGTGGAATGAGTAATTTGAATGTATTGCGGCTGGCCGCCTGCCGGATTCGTTATCTGGAGCAGCGAAGGTTTGAATTGATCGGCCGAGCCCATTTGCAGAAGTTGTTGCTGCAATGCCGGCGTCAGCTGTATCATCTGAGATTTCTGTTCGGTTAATGGCGGTGGCGCCGCTTGGATGAGTTGAGGCGCCTGCACAGGCATCGAGACCTGCACCAGCTGAGGCGGGCCGCCCGTCGAAGATGCCACTTGCACTAGTTGCTGAGTAACTTGCTGCTGCGGTTGCGGCTGAATTTGGATTTGTTTCGGTTGCTGTTGGTGCTGCTGATCGACTACGACACCAGCGACGCCGGACGGCAGGATGTGGATGTTGGACGTGTCCGACGCGCTTTGCAATTGCTGGTGTTGCAGTTGCTGTTGCTGTTGGATGTGCTGCGTTGTTTGTTGCACGATTTTATGCTGTTGCTGGAGTTGCTGTTGCTGCTGCTGTTGTTGTTGCTGTTGTTGGCGTTGCGTTACCTGGGGAAAATCGAAATAACGTTGGATTAATAAAATTCACGTTTTTTTTTCATTCTTCTATCGAGCTAAATTGGAATAAGAATGAAATAATTTGGGGATCCTCAAGCAATCTGTTATCTTCGAACGAGCTATTATTTCGACTAAAGGAGGTTGAAATATTTTTTTCAATTAAAATTAAAAACTTTCCAAAAAAAAAAAAATTATCAGAGAATTCAATATAAAATTTGAAGGATTTTTTCAAATTTAGGACCAATTTCGTACAAATTTATTAAAAAAGAAGTATTATCATCTCAATGATCTCCCCTCCTCTGGTCCACAACGATTATATCAAATACTCACCTATTACTCCAATTTATAATTCATGATCTCGTCATTTACATGCGATTATCACACACATCACTACAACAGGGGTTAGTAAATTACGTGTAAAAATATTAATTTTTTCCAAAATTACACACGATTAATATTCACACCATACGTATTACTCAAATACACACAATTATGGTAATTCATCAAAAACTAGGTACCATTCTGATTAGTTTTTAGTAAAAAAAATTATGTACTTGGAACTTTCAATCACACATCATTCATGCAAAAAAAACGAACCACTTTCGATCAAATTCCATCATCGTCAGCTTCTCAACCCTCTTATCTTTGCACTTTTCAATCTTCAATCCCTTCCAAAATTTGTTAATTAAAAAAACAAACCAAACGATACATACCTGAGCGGCGACCGCTGTGTTCAATACAAGTTGATGCGGCGTCGCGTGCAACGGCTTTTCATTTTTAATGTTAACCGAAGCGGACTTTGGGCTCATAAAATCGCCTACCTTATTCGCCAATAAACTTTTAATCAACGACGTGCTATTCGACGAGTCGGCAGTCGACGTCGAAGGCGATATGGCCACCGCGGAGGCAGCCACGTTACTCGGCTTTAGCGGTGGTAATGAGGCAGACGACGATGTACCAGCGTTCAATAGTACATTACTGAGGTGAGGATGAGTAGACGATACCTGCTCGACAGAGAAAAAGAAAAAAATCGCAAATGTTTAGAGTACATGTTCAAATGTTAAGAATCGATCGCTGTACGAAATTACATTCCAAAAGCGCAGCTTTAATCGAGTACAAAAGGCAATAAGAGAGACGAACGAGTAAACCATACGGTGTGTTCGATTGATTCGAGTAAGATGTTGTAGAGTATTCGAACTTGGAGGTTCTTGGTTGAATATTTCATGTTATTTTATTTAATTAAGATTCAATTAAAATTATTTTCGAACAACTGAATCGTTCGAGAACGATCAACTTGATTTTTTTTCGAAATAATGAAGAAAATTGAGGTCAATTTTGAACGAATGAGTCATTTTTTGTGAAAATCGTTCGCGAATGACTGAAATTTTTCAATTATCGTATAATTATACATAGAAGATGAAGACGAGTTTCGAACGAACGAGTCATCATTTAAAGAGTCGTTCATGAACGAACATCAAAATCACTTCTACCGATGAGATATGACAAATTAAATCAAATTTAAACGAATGACTAGTTGATATGAAAATCGTTCGCGAACGAATAACCCTGTTTCGAGCTAATCGTTCACGAACGACTCGAGATTTTCTTCTCAGAATGTCACGAAGATCGAACCATTCATTAGGAAACACATTGAAACCGATCAAATCGTTCGCGAACGAATGAATCATTTGAAAATCGCATCGTGATAAACCTGTTTCGAACGAATCATTCACGAACGACTCGAGATTTTTTTCTCAGAATGTCACGAAAATTGAACCATTCATTAGGAAACACATTCAGACCGATCAAATCGTTTGCGAACGAATGAATCATCTGAAAATCGCATCGTGGTAAACCTGTTTCGAGCGAATCATTCACGAACGACTCCAGATTTTTTTCTCAGAATGTCACGAAATATCGAACCATTCATTAGGAAACCACATTGAGATCGATCAAATCGTTCGCGAACGAATGAATCATCAGAAAATCTTACCGTGGTTTTTGAAATTTCATCCAATCAGCAGAAAATCGATTTTCGATGATAAATCGTTCGCGAACGATTCGTGATTTAATTCGATTCAATCGTTCGCGAACGACTTGAGGAAAAATTCAATTTGGCAAATCGTTATTCGTGCATCATGCCTAATTTCTTTTCATCAGCCACCAAAATTAATCTTAATCGAGTCGTTCGTGAACGATTCCTGACCCAGTTCGATTCCATCGTTCGCGAACGACTCGAGGAAGAATTTAGAATTCAATCTAGTCGTTCAAGAATGACCCAAAAATAATTTCAAAATTTACTACCATCGGTTGGTGAGTTGAATCGTTCGTGAACGATTCATGACCAAGTTCGGTTTAATCGTTCACCAACGACTTGAGTAAAATTCTAATTTGGTCGTTTATAAAGAACTGGCGAATACCTGGGATGGATCGAATCATTCCCGAATGACTTAGGAGTCCCAATCATGAACCATTCGCAGGGAAGCCCACATAGAAAGTCGACAGTTTTGAAAAAAAAATTGATGCAAAAATCTCGAAAATTGGCTCTTGGAAAAAAACGAATCGATAATAGCAGAAAGAGAATTTCAAGCTCTACAATTTTGATTCCGACCATTTTGTTCGTAGGACCCTTACTTTGGCCAGAAAACCCATATTTATATGATTTTTTTTCATTTTCAAAACTATCGACTTCGTATATGAGCTAAATTTCCTGTAAACATGGATTTTCTGGCTGAATTAAGAGTCTTACGAAAAAAATGCTAGGAATCAAAATTGTAGAGCTTGAAATTCTCTTTCTGCTGAAATCGATTAGTTTCTTTCTGGGAGGCTTGGTTTTCTAGATTTTTTCGACAAGTTTTTTTTTCATTTTCAAAACCATCGACCTTCTATGTGGGTCACTCTGTATATTCATTTCGAAAAAAAGACAATCCCATCCCTCGAAACACTTCCAACATAAAACAGTGTCGCCAAACCGTTCGAACCCTGGCAACAGGCCCAGAACAATCCTAAATCAATCGAACACACCGTATTCTTTCACATAAAAAAAACAGAGCCATCGAGAAGAAACATAACCACCTAAAAAACAGACAAAAAGAACGCGCCGAAGGCACGATCACTCCCCATATTCCAATAATCAAGCATGCACAGGCTTCTCCCAAATTTAAAAGGTTAAATTTTCGCGAAACTCGCGACCGCGATAAATAAAATATATAAAAAAAGAAGCAGAAACGCAGCAGGTTGAACGAACAAAAAAAATGGCATACAATCATATAAGGAAACCCATTAGCGAACAGTAGGTATTTTTAAGAGAAAATTTTGCTGGTAAAATATAACTAAAAGACGTACCTTGCTTTTAACTTCTTTTTTAATAACATTAGGCGGCGAGGGGCTGCTAAGCTGAGCTTTCAAAATAGGAGAGGATGGGGTACGCACCGGTTGGGTCAGGGTGGTACTGGGATTAACGGTAACATTCAAGGGTTTTGCTCGCACCTGTATTCCTTCGTAAACGAATAACTTGGACGAGGTAAGATCCGCGGTTCCGGCCGCTGTCGCCGGTATTACTTGACGAGGTCCGACACTCGTTCCGAAGACGTTCCTGAAAACATAAAAAAACGTTCAAAATTCCATTTTCGGTAATAATCATCCAATAGTTTCATCATAAGCATCGAGTAAAACGTAAATAAAACAATTTCCTCTTTACCTGACGCATTGAGGGAAATGTAACGGAGCAATATAGCTCTTTCGATTGGCTAACGAGCACGCTTTCAAGTACAACTTGTACATTTCGCCTTGTTCGATCCCTCTTCCGGGTTGATTATGCGTTTCAAAGGTATTTCGCAGCCATTGCGAAGCGAAATTCTCATTTTCTTGTTGGGTAGCCACTATAGACGGATGTGAAGTGGTGGTCGTAGCAGGAGCGGCCGTAGTCGTGGTCGCGGAGCTGGCTACAGCCTGGTTGACGACGACATTCGGCGGTACAACCACCGAAACCGAGGTAGACGTCTGTTGAGCTAAGGTAACCGCCGGTGATGGCATAATGACTATAAAAAACCCATCAAATCGATTAATAATCGCATATTTACTCCGAATCGACATAATTATCCAAGCACACCAACCTCTTTGGGGCGTCGCTGGACGCGTATGCTGCGTCACAGGCATCGTGACGGGAGACGCTACGGCAGGGGTTGGTAACGGAGTGGCTTGCAGAAGCGACGAAACCGTTACAATCGGAGGAGCGGCAGAATTCGATACCATAGAGGGCACGCTACTAACCAGCGGAGAGGACATGGACGACGTCAGCACAAAAGTACCAGACGTATTAATCGTAATGGCCGTCGAAGAGGTGGAAATGACCGCCGAGGAATGATTTACAGATGCGCTGGCCGACGCCGAATGGTAAGTCAGGGATGATACAGGAGTCGCCGATGGAGCTGAGGGCAAAGTGCTCGACGAGGACGGGGTTGCTATCGACGTTGATGCTGATTCGGTATCTTGTATGTCTCCGGTAACCGTTTCGACTACTCGCATGAGTATGCAGGCTTTCGGACCGTAGCTTTGAGCCTATGGAGATGGGAAATCAAACGAGTGAGTTATTCAGTCGAGAAACCATGGCAAAGAACATAAGATATGCTTACTTCGACGGTTATCAACGATACCAATGCGTCGACTGCTCCTCGTACGTGCATTATCGAGTTACAGGCTTTCTCACCCAGCGAACTTAACGAATACAAACATTCTAGCGTATGAATTAATAGCATTATATCTTGCAAACTAAGGAAGGAACATATTCTATTGTAAACCTGCGGGAAAAAAAAACAAACAAATACCACGAATGAAAAAATCCATCTTGGTTAATCTATCGATAGGCAGAAATACGGAATTCTGTGCGTACTTTTTGCTCGATACATCGTAACATAATGTCTTCGTTTTCTTCTTTTTGTCCTAATTTGTTCAACGTTTCTACGGAAGCTAAGATCACAGCTCTGTCTTGAGATTCCAAACCTCGGCAAACTACATTTAATAAATGATCCATCAGCGAATCTTCCAGCGTTATCTCGTTGGCTATATTCGACAACATATCGAAGCCCAACTGATGCAAGCAGTTCCACTTCGAACCGCAACATAATAAAACAAAACGAAGGAACGTCGAATCTTGCGCTAATATAGGAACATTTTCTTCGATGAACGTAGCATTTCTCAGGATCATCGCCACCTGCGTCCAACGAGAAAGAAAACATTACGAAAACTCTCGGAATTCAAACCAATCTCGATTGATGTCAACTCACTTGTAATACTCTTTGGCCCACGAAATCTTGTGTACCGTAGGATCGGCCGACGCAGAACAATTCGCCATCTTCGTCGTGCAACTTCAACCTGCACAACGACGACTCATCATCCGAGTCTTTTTGATTTTCTTCCGAATCGGCGCCGCTTTGCGAAGCGTTCAAATCGGCGGCGTCTTCCGACAGCGACGAGGCGATCGCCATCGCGTTCTTTTTCTGTCTCCGTTTCACGTGTTTCTTCTCGTCCATTAATATACTTAGTTCTTTGTCTTCCAGCACATCCGACCAAAAATACTTCAACGAGTAGCCGCGTACTTCTTTGTAATTCTCTTCCATAAGATTTCTTAACGAATCTGCGAAATAGAGTGAACATATTAGACCACACGAACCCTTTAGCTCTTGGTAACATGAAAATGCCATTTAAGCTCGAAACTTACTGTGATTGTAAACAGCCGCGTGGGCCAGCAAGTAATGCAATAATCTTGGATGATTGCATAGCTTCAAAGTTGTACTTTTTCCTTCGTTGTTCGTTCCAGACAGCAGGGCGCATACGTTTATGGCGAAATCTTGTTCGTTCGGTAGCGGAGATATCAACGACAACGCCAATTTATCGTATTCCGACGCTTGATACAAATTCGTACTAAATTTTCCATTGGTTCTTATGTTATCTGCAACAAAAGAAAAATATCTCGGGTTAATAATCTCGTAACTTAAGTCACGTCTGCGTAAAGATCTATCATCGTCATCTTACTATTAGTCATTTTTTTCCCATTCGATTTTAGGATAAGTTTACACGCCGAATGCAAGGTTATTTTAGAAGTGTTAAGTAACTATAATAAAAATAATTACAATCTATCGCCGATAATCGTACACCACACACGTATGAAAACGCGCATTGATGATTGAGAACAACACACGTATCGTAATTCTTTTTACTATTGGCGTTCGGCGCTCTTCCTTATCACCTTATCATTGTAACATTTTAGATAACACAAAAACGCGCTCTTTAGTCGAATTCCAAATTAAAAACGCGTTGTTTTTCTCTGGCTTCAACCTTCGATCATTCATAAAATTCAGAAATTAATATTCCTCAATTTCTTCCGGATCCATCGGATGAATAGTTGGGATTTGAGCTAGTCTAGTTTCCAAGTTCAAAGGTGCAAAATATTGAGTTCTCGTTGCATAATAAAATGAAGTATTAATGAACTACGAGAATTATCTAATAACTCGAGTCGTTGAATTTCGAATTTGGTTCGTTTCGAGTGTTCGAATAACTTGAACTGGTTTCGCCATTTCATTCCTTCAAATCAGCTCGGCAACCAGATACAAGGGTAAATTTTGAGAGAAAAAATAATCCTAAAATATGAAGCTGATTCATTAAAATTTTGACAAATTGACGTATCAAATGATAAGAACAATAAGTACACAAAGATGACGAAACATCGAAAAACTTTCAGCTTTCTTATATTTTTGGTCTTGGATTCAATTACTGGTTGTTGAGGGGCCGGGGGATGGGAGGAGGGGGTAATTCGCCAAATTTTTCCATTTTGAAAACTGGTTTTATGGGGAAAAAATGATTAAAAATTAAAGATAATGAGTTACAGCGCAAACTTGAAACCGGTTTAAATCCACCAGTTAACGTTACAAGTTCTAAATATAGAAAATGAGGAAGGGCTAATCCAACTTATTCGATCTATGAAAATGAGGATTCTCCAAAAACAAAAAAAACATACATTGATTAAAACATAAAATTTGATTATCGGAGAAAAAAAAACTGAAACCGGTTTGAACTGTTCTTCCTTAACATGAAAATTAATATTTTTATTTCAAGTTTCATATTTTCAATGGGGGGGGGGGTGGTCCGATTCACCTGATTTTAAAGAAACACTGTAAACTTGAAACTGGTTTGAAATCTATTATACAACAATGTTCCAATATTCATAATTTTTTTTGCAAAATTAATAATTTCAGGGGGAAAAAATCAATAAGTAACTAGTTCAAAATCCACTCCACTTTAAATTTCAGTTTTCATATTTTCGATCGTTTGAAGAAAGGGGAGGGGAGAGGACCCTGTTTATACTTTGATGTGATTTCGAAAAAAAAAGTGCTAACATGAAACCGGTTTGAAATTCATTCCAATTTCAATGTTAGTTTGAAAGTTCTGAGAGAGATAGAGCAATCAGATACTCTAAATTCCACTTTTTGATGCAAAGGCTGTTTTAAAAGCTTTCTCAAAAAAAAAAAACTGAAAAATAAAGAAAATTGAAAATTTTTAGAAAAAAGGCAAACTGAAAACTGGTTTGAAATTTATTGTACTTCCAATTTCATGTTTCAGATTTCAAGAAAGAAGATTAAGGGCAAAATTTAGTTAAATTTCTCACCCAATCACCCCATTTTAAATTTTAAAAAAAGATTAAATGACCTGAAAACCGGTTTGAAAATTTGAAATCAATTTCAAATGTAGAGTCAAATTATTTTAGCTTGGTACTAAATTCCGTGAAGAGCCAGTGGCGTACCGCTAACCCCCTGCAGATCCTATTTTACGGTGGGGCCTAAGCAATCGCGAGGGGGGGGGGGTGAAAATTGTTCTAAAAAGCAAAAACCAAAAAATGAAGCATTTAGTCGAAAATTGATTAATTTATAGTTCATTGATATTATTCCGGTGGAGTATTCGAGAGGTTTTCTACCGGGGGGGGG